>NDXB01012187.1:81756-95655 GCA_002631895.1 Agapornis roseicollis
GGTTTTTTTTTTTTTTGGCTTTGTTTTTTTGGGGGGGGGGAGGAGAGCAAGTGAGACAGGGAGAAAAGGAGAAGAAACATAATATCTTGGGGGCTGGAGGGAGAGATTGTATGGCGTGAATGATGATGTGCATCACTGAGGTAGCGGGGCCCGGGAAGGTCACTGATGGAGACAGAGCTCAGGAGGAAAATTTTACAAGGGGGTTAATTAAAAATAATTGACTCTCTGCATATCCTGCTCAGTGGGCATGCGGCACAGGGGACAGCTCTCCTCGCCTTCCCCACAACGAAAAAAGGCAGCTCAGGTCTGACTGGTGCAGCCTTTCTGCATCCCCTCCCACTTGCCACTGTGACTTTACACTTGGGAGGGGGGAAAGAGACTTCTAGTTTCCATGTCTAGTGGGGAAACTGCAGCAGGGAAAGGCTGTGTCCTGAGCCTCCACAGACCTTTCAAGAACTGGCACAGTCCATGTCAGTGGTGCATGAACCACCTCGCTTTCATTTGACTCCATCAGTCTTTGCTGCTCTTTGAAGGATGGGATGGAGAACCTTCAGAGCAGGGTCCCATTGTGGTAGTTCTGCACAAACCCACAGAAACAGTTGCTGCATGTCAGTCCATCCATTTTGATGTGTAAGAGCAGACAAGCCTCCAACAAAAAGGAGGAAAGCCAGTGTTCTCTGGTAAATGGTTCCATAGCATTTACCCTGTATGTTGGGTTTAAGGACACTGCTCTAACACACACACTGGCTGTATCAGCGTGAACATCTGCAGAATGACTTGGGAAAAACTGCAGAACTCACCATGTCAAAAATCATTATTCTTTATCAACTGGATCCTGGCAGTACCCAGAGGCCCCATTCAGGGCTCACAGTCCTATTGTGTCGGATACTGTAGACACATGTAATAAGAGAGATGGTCTATGCCCAAAGAGCTTATGATCTTAACCCATGATGAAAGACAACAGGTGTATACCACAGACCCATGGGGGAAGGATAAGGGAAAAGCAGCCTTGAGAATAAAAAGCAACAGGCCTGGCCAATGACAAGTGTTTGGTGTCAGAAGGAAGTTTTAAGGAGATTTGAAAGAGAACAATAAAGGAGCTTTATGGTTATTAATGGGAAGGTTTTTTTCATGCGTAAATTTGGCTAACTTGGAAAAGAACATAAAATTGCTTGTTAGGCACTTGGATTGCTGAAAAGTGACGGTTTGTGCCACTGGCAGAATAGAAGGAATATAGCAAAGTGACTGAAAGGCCTGCTACCTGGTGTGCTCTTGGTCCAGAAACAACTGAGAAAGAGGCTCCCAATTCCTTTTCAGTGCTTTAAAATTTACATTTCTAGCCCCAGTGAAAAGTATTATATGGAATTTTATTTTTCCTTATAGTGTAGGCTTCAGTATTTTCCATCTTGTACTTCCCAGCAGCATACCGTATGAAAAATACCTGAAGGTAAAGAAGAAAGTATTGGTACAGTTGCCTGTTTGTTTTTTTGTTTTGTTTTGTTTTTTATTTTAAGATACTTAAAGCCCACAGATTATTTGCTATAGGAACATTAGTGTTATAAAAGTGTTATCTAAGTTAAGGCTTTGATGTCTGAATTACTCATAAGTATCAAAGCCACACATGAATTATGCAGGACATCCCCAAAATTATACCCATCTGTGAGTAGGTGGTGTTCCAACTCTGCTTCACATAAAATTTATGTGTGATGTGTAATGTCGAACTTACCCCTTGCACAAGTCTGGCATTACTGATAGCTGGGGCTGCATTAAAAACCTACACTTTTATCCCCAAGACACTGAGGCAGGAACATCCCTACTCCTTGCTCCCCTCCACTCAAGATTCACACCCACTTCCTTTATACCCTCCTGGAATCAAAGGCTGCATCTGCCACAGTGAGTCACCAAGAGCTTACTCATCAGCTTTATGCAGGATTTTAACTCCTGCAAGCAGAGCTGGTCAGGAGGAGCCTGCATTTCTTGGGGAGTTCCTGGCACACGTGCTCCTCACATGTACTGCACTACGGTGACACCTCTGGCAAGGCTTAGAGAGTATGACTTTTTTTTCTGATTCATTTGTACTCTGCTGACCAGTTCAGCTGTACAGGACCTTTTCACATATTGAGTTTTGAGTGTCATTCAAAAAAATAAATCAGCCTGCTATAAGAAATGATTGTTTACGGGTTTTATTGGTTGCTGGTTTCTGTTTGGTTTTCTTTTTTTCATTCCTCCATGCTGTTTAATTTCAACAAAGTGCCTAACTCTTTATTTCCCAGCCTCACAGATGCAGAACTGGGAAGACTTGCGTTACTGAAAAGACAGGTGCTGTGACTTTCCCCTGACACACATGGCATTTGCCACTTTTACTAAGACACTGAGTCAGCAAACTTTTAAAAGCTGCTTTTTAATAAATTGACAATAATATAGAAACTGATGCTATTTACAGTTTTCTTTAAAAATAAGGTTTTTTTAGAGTACTTTGAAGCAGAATTTAAACCTGGGTATGATAACAGTATTAATTCATCTCACCTCACTTCAGGTTGCTGCAATGGAGACATCAAGATCTAAACTATTTGTTCTTTAACATAGAAAAATAGGAGCAATTTTAGGGCACAAGTCATCTGACCTATTCTGGGCGCCTACTTTAGGATGACGTTGACTCATGCTCTGAAGATGCTTAATTCTCCCTCGTGTATGAAAGGAGCCTATATTAGATACAGACTTTACATGTCAGAGGTCTAGATAGGACTGGATGGATCCCACCTGCTGCACTATACATGTGATTCAGCATTTCCCCAGAATGGCTGGTGAGAGCATGAAACTATTAATATAGTTGCACAAATTAATCCTCCAAGGAAAATTCATGTCATCTCAGCAATGAAAAGGTCCTGAAAGTCATGATTATGAAACATGATATTGCCTGAAAATAAATAAAATGTTTGTGAAAACCTGTAGCCATGTGATTCAGACCAACTGGATTAATGTAAGAAGTGCCTACAAGTTTAGAAAACTTGAGCTAGAGAAATGTATTTTCCTTCTCACCTCAAAAACTGTCTCAAAATCAGCAATATTTATGACAAAAAAAAAAAAATTACCTGTAAGAATCCCAGAAAATAAAATAAAAGGGTCTGTTTCCTCCATCACCAAATGTTCAGGCCAGAGGAGTGTAAAACATGCAGTTTGGATGGAAACCTCCAAGGAAATGCCATCATCAGTGTCACCACGTGATACACAGCCACAGCAGGATATCTGACCTGGATTTCTTAGGACATTAGCGTATTTTGTTGCATACAGACACTGGTAAATCTACATTAAGTAAGTGTTAGCAGATCTTTCTGACCATCCTAGGGAGGGAGTTATCAGATTACATGTGTTAAGATATCTTAATTTAAATACAGAATTAATAATGCCATTATTGATCAGATAGTGAAGTGCATCGACACAGATGTTGATACAGGCTTTTGAAATGTGGGTCCTTGGTGGTGGCACTTGGAGGTAGACAGGGTGATGTAAGTGTGAAAGCTGCCAAATGTTTAAAATTTCTCCGATGCCTGTATCTGTAGATGGCTTGTATCTGCATTTTAGTAATGAACAGATTATCCATGATGTTGCAAGTCCCTCCTGCTTAAGAGCCAAAGTACCATTTGGAAGGAGAAAAGGGGAAAAGATCAGAGTTGCCATGTGTGTAAGTGACCACAGAAGCCTCCACACGGCAAATGATTTGTGTATCACAGCTCACTGTCCTCACTGTGAGAACAATTCTGCCTCTGCTTACCCCTTGCCATGTGCACCTTTCTTGCCTAAGCAGAGTGTCTCATCAAAGAGGTTTCTTTCTTCATGCTCCCATGCTGGTGGTGCTCATTTTGTGACTGCAGGCTCAGCAGGGTTTGCCAGCAAGCTGCAGGGTGTCCCTGAGGTTCTTTGCCTGATAGACTTCCTTTGTAGATAGTTCACCACTTGACAGAGAAGATGACATTCACATACCAACCAAAGCATACCCAGAACATCTGCTGGATGCTACTTACCCATGCCAGCAACCAGCTGGTGTCACATCCCTGGGGGCAAGGAGAAGATGCCTCCTGGTGCTTGCCCAGCTCAGCAGGAGCTGGGTGCGTGCCTCGCTAACCACTCTGCGTGCACTGCGGCAGATGCAGCATTCTGGTGTGCCTTTGCTCCAATGGAGAAGGTGACCATGCCAGCTCCATGATGGCTTCATGCCTGCTTTCTGGAATGGTCAAAGGCCTCACTAGCTTTCCCGATGAAAGTGATTACCTCTTCATCTAGGACACCGTAGCCATACAGGTCATTTCCTGCTGGAAATGCTGGTCACCAGACCCCAGATGAAAGCCTCGGAGCCCCTGGCTGTCGCCGCCTCCAGAAGGCACCTCCGCGGGGGCTCCGGATCCCCAGGTCCACTCAGGCCGCCTGTAGCTGCCACCCGAGGGTGGGTCCCCGACGGAACCCCGGGGCAGGAGTGGGGCCGAGGACTGCAGGGCAGGGGCAGCCGCCCCGCCGCGCTTGTGCGGGACTCTCTTGCCCTCTAGCGGGCAAAGCCAGCGGGGCGGCCCCGCCGCCGCATGCGGGGAGCGATCCCCAAGCTCCCGAACAGGAGACGGCCCAGCCACCCCACTGCGGCGAGCGGGCGGACGGGGGCAGGAGGCGGGGGCCGAGCCAGCTCCGGGCGTGCTGCGTGTGGTAGGCATCCTGGCGGGGAGCACAGCAAGAGGAGTGCACCACGCAGCGCGCCCGTCCAAGATGCCGTCACCATCAATCCGCCAGCAGCGGGGAGAGGCACGCTGCGCCACGGCCCCAACCAGCAGCACGAAGGGCTGATAAGTAAGACCATGATGGAGCAGTCGGAGGCACCGCTGGTCTTTGATGGGTGTGATCCCCTCAACTGGTCATGATGGCTGACAATGTCCCTGTTGTGCAGTGCTGGCCAAGCAACAGATGGGCTATGCACCCTCAGCTGCTAGGCAGATATTGGATGCCTGCTGCTGGTGAGGAAGGACAAGGGTGCTTCAGGCATGGACTGCCCGTGTAGGAAACTGAAGACAGCTCTGCAGTGAGCCCACGGCTGAGTGGGGACAGAAATGGAGCTGGAGGCTGTGCTTGAGGAAGGGAGGACATCCGTGCTTGTGTGGGGTATTCTGGCACACACACCATAGGAAGACTAGTTATCAAATTGCCTAGTCTGTGTTTACTAATTCTCCATTTTTACTAATGAATTAGAAAATACTTCAGTATCACTATCTCCATCATCTTCTCAGATCCAAATAAGTCAAAACTTGGTCTTTTCCTACATTATTTTAAATGTGTTATCTCCATCTAAGAAAGGTCTTACACCATCACTAGAAATTCTTTATTTACAAGTATGTTTTATAAATTTGCATTTCGTTATAAACCTGTATGTCCAACTTTCTACTGTAGTCTTCAGCTTCAATCTATCACTTTTCCCCATTTTGTAAATCAATTTTATACTTCTGTTCTCTCTCCATTTTAAAAATTATTTTCAGTACTATATATTGGATTTTTGCTCTGATTGTTGTTGTAACCACTGAACCACGGCAGGCTTAAAGGTTATCCTTGTTATGGCATACAGCTTGTTATCCATCTAACAGAATTCAGGTTTTGTTTTCTTCCTCTCTAAAGCGTTCCTCCTCTCCCTCTCATTTATAATTTCCCATTCTTTGAGAAACGCTGACACCTCTGGGGTGACCTTCCCCTCTTGTTGGGGTTCCCTGAAGTAGGGTAGTGATGAGAAAGTCCTCTGTTTGCCACTGGTGAATGTAATCAGGTCATCTGGAATGCAGTCACTTGGAAGCCTCCACTCTCTGCTACAGTTATTATAATCCTTTGTAATATTTTGCATGCCTATGTCTGCTTCATTTGTTTAAACGCTACCCAATTACTTTGTTGATAACTAACATATTTTGCGTAGTTTTGCCTTTTGATTTCCTTAATCATTCTGCTGCTATTCCACCAGTGACTCAACAGTATGTAACTGCACTCTGATTCAGTGATGTGCAGGGACAGAAAATAATATAACCATTTTCTTCAAATAATTACCCTACGTATGTACTAATGTTTTCCTTTTGACTGACCAAATCAAAAGCATCTCTGACTAGAATCTTGGCTTCTTCCTTCTGAACTTCCTGCTTTTACAGAAGACCAGAGACCCTTCCCTCTTGTACGGAGAGAAAAGGGGCTGCTCTGGGGAGGTTAGTAGCTGTGGGGAGCTGAGGGAGTGTAAGATTACTAAGCCATTCCCCATAGAGGACTGCCATTTTATGTTTAAGCTATTTGTGAATAAGTTTCTAAATGAACTAGAAAAAAGTGTGAGAATGAATGCTTTATATTTAGACAGAGTGGAAGGTCATGGAAAATGTACGCCATATTTTCAGTTTGAGAGACAGTGTCTGACCTGTTTGATTCTCCAGTTAATTTAAGGACATAAGAACATGGTTATAGCAGACTGGGACACAGCTATGTCACTAGCTTTATGATAGCAGCAGTGTGGGAAATACCATCTAGAGAACACATCTGTTCCTGGCCACTTTGTGCAGTCTGATTCCCCTCATTCCCATCCAGCAACCACAACCACTAGATGAGGGGTATTGGAAGGTACTGCCCTTCATACTGTCTTTATTATCTGCTTATAGACCTGGTGTCCCTGAATTTGCTTAACCATGCTTTGACTCTGCCTCCACAGTCTCCTATGACAACAAATTGTGGGAGTTCATTACTCTCTGTATAAAAATGAACTTTCTTCTATGAGTTTCACACCAATCTCCAATTAGTTTCATTGGAAACATCCTAATCCTTCTGTTGTTGAATAACAGGTGAGCAACAATTACTCACTCACTTGATACACTCCATTAATGATTTTGTAAACCTTACTCTTTGCTCTCAGACTTCTCTCCAAACTGAAGTCTTGATCTATGTAGCCTCTCATCAGGCACCCAGCAGGTGCAAAAGTCTTATTTTTCCTTGAGGAGACAATAATTATTATACACATTACAAACATTACTGGAAACTTGGGCAATACCAACCTGAACGACAGGATGATAGAAAATGGGCTTAATGAATGGGCTTATGCAGTGTGTTATGTGCAGCTCACATGAGACAGGTTATCAAAATGATTTCAGACACAAGAATCCCAGGGGCATGCTTTTACTTGCTGCCAGGTCAGTTCTCCAGGAACTGGTCAAGGAACCTAAGTTTTGTGTACAGTATATCAAGTGTTGTAGAACCAATCAATGTTAAATTCATTCATACCTGCAATGAGACCATCACCACAGATACAGCAAGCAGTGGACCTTTCATATAATGGTTCTTGTAGTGTACCAGAGAGGTATCCAGGTGTTGACCATTATATAGCTCTGGTGAACACAGTTTTAACCATGGAGACTGCATCACAAGCTTATCTCAAGTCTTGATATCTTGGCTAACTGTGCTAATGCTGTGTGCAACTAAAATGTTTGACCCTAGTACAAAATTGAACAATAGTTAAGACATTAACATGGAGGAGTGTTGATGCTCAGACATCACATGCCATTAAATGATGTTGGTTAGACTTTTCACATTTGATGGTATTCACCATCTCAAGGTATTCAGTGCTCTTTCCTCAGTGGTCAGACTGTAGTGCTAACATTGTCAACTGTTAGTGAATGACTACATTGGCAAGGTGAAGGTGGAGAGAAGGTTCTGCACTGTACAAACTGACATCAGTGTAATCTGTTCACACGCTGACCTGAAGCATGAAAAGCATTTTATATATTATCCCATATGCTGGTGAAGAACTGAAAATGCCTATGACCTAGGAACTACTAAGGTGCTTCAGATAAGGAGTTTTTCTCCTCCAGATCTTTGTCATGCACAGCTGCAAACTATGTTTGAAGTTACACAGGGATTTAACTAATGGTATCAGTGGTCTCTTCTAGGTTTCAAATAAATGAATAAAATAGGCTTTCAAGAAAAGGAAGGAAACAACAACAGCACTTCTGAGCTACTACCCAGCCCTCAGCATGATTCTCCCTCCCACTCTGGCTGTCAAGGCACTGCTTTTGTGAGGGCCGCCAATGCGCTTCTGAGTATCAGGCTGTATCTTTATTGGCATACCTCTCTGCAGAGAAGCTGTACAGAAAAGAGTCTCTACTCCTCTCCTACCCTTCATTTCTCAGAAAAATATGACAAGGAGATGAAAAGCTCTTTACTGACAAGAGTTTGCTCCTCTGCCTTCATAGCTGCTCTTGATAAAAAAACAGCTTTCCCAACCTGTTGTTTAGAGATTTCATCAAAGTTTGCAACCTGAAATCCACAGTGGGGATTCCTGTAACCCCACCCCCCTCAAGCAGCTGTTATTCCAAGAGATCTTAGAAATTCACCAGAGGGTCTGAAAAACACATCAGCACTGGGAATTCACAACTAGCATTTCACACCAGAAATAGATGCTGTCTGAACTGCTTTGCTTTTTCTAGGCATTGCAGTGAAATCACAAGCAACGGGGAAACTGTTCAGGAGGATCCTGTGCTTCCTCCGCTTTAAACACTGCTCTAGATTTGAGAAGGAGAATTACACTTACTGTCAGGGATTCTCAGGGACTGGCTTTATAGCACAACCAAGCACTGAGAACTCACTTCTGCAGATACAGACAAATTGGCTCTGACTACCTTGCCCTTACTGCAGTAGCACTGCAGCCAACAGAACTACGCATGCACATGTTGAGACATCAGACAGACCTCTAGTATTAGGGATCCTGTTTTTTAAATGGTGGACAAGCGTGTGAAGAAACACATGGCAAAACTGAAGGAAAATTATCTTGCAAGTCTCACGTTATGCTATTTGTAAAAATCTTGCTATGAACAAGCAGAAAGAATTTGTTTGAACTTTCTGGAATTCATAGCTTGTATTCTTGTAATTATCTGATCGTTCCAGCTCTGTATCTGGGACCTGGTTCTGCTGCCCTGCAGAGAGTTGCTAAGCAGAGCTGTGACATACAGAGTTTGTAAGCTTGCCTCCTTCTTTAGAGTACATGTTTTCTGGTTGTGTCTTCCAGTGAAGTAACGGTGACAACTCTGCAAACCCAGTTCCTCAAAAAAAAAAAAAAAGTGGAGCAGATTCTCAGCTTAAGTAAACTGCCACAACATGACCCCATTGCTGGAGCTCTGACAACTGATACGACCAGAAGATAAGCACGCATTTGGGTCTTTTTTCCCCTCATGTAAAAAAACCCAAACCTAAAACAAACCCTTACAGTTAGTTCTTCATTGCAAATCCTCAGAATCTGTGGGCCATTCTTGGCTGCAGCTTCTGTAACGATGGAAAACTGTGGAAATCACCATCACGCATGCATTACAAAAAAGCTCAGGTACACTAAGGACAGGGAAATGAGTATAATATCTGAGAACTGCTTAAACATTTAGAGAGTCACTCACTGAATCTCTGGAAAGACTGTTTGCAGCCCAGCTGCTCAAAATACTTGACTCTCAAATGCGTAAGTGTGAGGACTAACTCATTAGTAAATGTCTTTGAATTATCCTCTCTGGAGACTTGACTGTCACTAAGTTTTTCCGGGATGCAGATTTTGGTCCAGTAGTTCCCATATTTTATTTACAATTTGAGTCATATGCTGCTTTCATAATTTTCTGTCTAGTCATTTTAAACATCTATATAAAGTATTCAGACAAGAAGAGTGAATCTTGTAGCTATTATTATATTTGCAATTTCCTTTGGGTGTAAGCAAAGTCTTCATAATGCAGAGTCTATCAAATATTTCAAATGTACTGCATTCCAAAGCTATTAAAAAGTTGAGGCATTAGAGTTGTCTATTAACTTAACAGTGAGAATGAAGCTTATTTCATAGCATTCCTGAAAGGTAAAAATAAATCTAAGACACACAAATGCCACACTTGAAAAATAACAGCATACTGGTAATATACTTGAAAAGAGTTGGTCATTTATAAGAATGTTTTATAAGTGGAGTCTCTCTCTTCAGGAACAGAGAATCAAATAACTTCCATTACTGAAATGATTTGAAATTAAGCTTTTTATAAGGCCAAGGGCAAGTATTAAAAAAAAAAAAAACCCAAAAAAAAAACAAAAGCCCAAATTAAGACTGAAAGGCTAAGACTCTCAGAACTGCACTTTGGTGTCTCTTTTTGGGCAATTAAATTCAAAAGCTCCAAAGATGCCTCATATGAGGGCTTAGTAAGTGAACTTCAGAAAGTACATATGGAAAATTAGGTCCATTTAGACCTCTTAATGGAACCATAGAATCATTTCAGTTGGAAAAGACCTTTAAGATCATCAAATCCAACTACTAACTCAGCACTGCCAAGTCCACCACTAAACCATGTCCCTAAGTGCACCACATCTATATATCTTTTAAATACTTCCAGGAATGGTGACTCACCCACTTCCCTGGGCAGCCTATTCCAATGCTTGACAACCCTTTTGGTGAAGAAATTTTTCCTAATATCCAGTCTAAACCTTCCTTGGCACAACCTGAGGCCATTTTTTCTCGTCCTACTGTTAGTGGAGAGAAAAGACCAACACTCAACTCACTACAACCTCCTTTCAGGTAGTTGTGGAGAGTGATAAGGTCTCCCATGAGCCTTATCTTCTCCAGGCTAAACACCTCCAGTTCCCTCAGCCACTCCTCAGCAGACTTGTGCTTCAGGCCCTTCACAGGCTTTGTTGCCCTTCTCCAACACTCCAGTGTCTCTCTTGTAGTGAGAGGCCCAAAACTGAACACAATATTCAAGGTGCAGCCTCACCAGTGCTGAGTACAGGGGGACAATTACTGTCCTAGTCCTGCTGGCCACACTACTGCCAAGATGCTATTGGCCTTCTTGGCCATATCAGCACATTGCTGGCTCATATTCAATTGGCTGTCGACCAGCACTCCCAGGTCCCTTTCCATCCCTCTGCAGTGTTTTGTGGGGTTGTTGTGATTCTTCAATGTCTTTAACTATTTACTTACTTATGTCCTAAGTAAGGGTAAGGATTTCAGTGCCTGATTTTAAGCTCCCACTGTTTTAATTTCCTGCCTTCATCTTTCCATAGGGATATGACACATTCATTGATCTGTGGCATTTTTTTTTTCACATGTGAAAATTTAAAATACTTGCTTTCCATCACTTCATACCTCCTTAGCTCTTCTGAAAATGACATCACCCAAGTCTAAATCATGAAAGGCTTCCTATTTCATAGGATATACAGTTATGATCTTTGCTTTAGAGCATTTGGGTAGTCATTGGGGTAGCCCTGCCAGGTTATGGAGAACAGATGTGAGCTGCCAGAAGGCTGATAAGCATGGTACTTTATTCATGGTACCTTTTTATTCACATGATTCTTCTGAAGCAAAGTGAGAAGAAAAGTTGGTTCAGACAAGACAGCAGCAAACCTGTATGCAATATACAACACAAGACAAAGAACATTAGTTTAATACTACATTCTGCCTGTAACTGGCCTTCCAGCCTGACCTTAATAGCAATTCCCTTCAAGAGTAGTTCTTAGATAAACTACTTCTGAGTAAAAGTTGTAAAATGACAAATTTTTTTTTGCATCTTTTGAACAGCATTTAAGCATAGAAATCACTGCCTTTACTCCTTTCCCTATTAAAAACAGAGATTACAGTGTGCCTCCTTCCCCCTCACTTATGATGGGGAGCATGGGCATAAAGCTTACAGCTATTGTGTGTTTCAGGATTCTTCCTCACTGGGGCTGAATGCCGGTTCTTTGATGCTCAGGACTTCAGCCACCCTTGGCTGACTGCAAGTTCAAATCCTACTTCTGTCCACTGGGCAACTACTAGGCAGCAACCTCAAGCCTCCTGAGGTAAGCTTCATGTAAGTGGCTTCAGTTGTAACTGCTTGATGGTAAAGAACTGCATAAGCTTAAACAGTCTTACTCCAAGAGGGAATATAAACAGCTCAGCTCAAGGTCAGTTATGGCTAGATCATGACAAAACAGGAATTCACACTGAGCTAGAGAGGAACTGTTCATGACACTGAATATACTGAAAAATGCACTCAATATACTGAATGCACTGAATATACTGAAAAATGCAGGCTAGTCCCTGCTAGTTCTGATGCTTGTATTTAGAACGTATGTAACTGCTGAAAATTAATATCCTCTAGGCTGCATTTACAAAGGCTGTTCCAGCTTTGCTAAGGACCAGACTGGCTGTCTATTGACATTAAACAAGGAAAAAGCTAAAATTCCTATCTCAGAAGAGATACATGTCCCAGTCCACAAAACAAATCATCAGTTTAAACTCACAGGCAAGGATTTCTTTCACATTGCAGAATGCTGTCTCATGCTTTTCTGAGGACATCTGTTCTGAGTCACAACCTAGTTGGTTACCATCAGTTCCAGCATTTCAATAGTACTAACTGCTGCCATACGGCAATTACTGTTGAGTCTGCAGAAATTAACCCAATCTCTTTTTGCTGACAGCATGAGCTGTGAGATTGCAATGTTATGTGAGCTGTTTTCACATTTTGTCTTCTGGGTCTTGTTTTTTATCTCTAGTTTTTTATAATTATTGAAAGGTTCTACCTGTCTGTGCTTCTTTACCTTTTCAGGGAGGTGCAGTCAATTAAATGCAGTCATCTTTGATTTCATCTCCAGTTCTGCTCTCAGTGTAGAGCTATCTCATCAGCTCCACATTCCATCACAGGCTTGTCTTTCATCTTAGTTATGCTTTGGTGTAGATGTCTGTGACGACTGGAGCAAGAAATACTCATTCAGGAATGGAGTCTTCAAGCTCTTAATCACTCAGTATTTAGAGCAGAAAATCTAGTATTTTGCCCTTAATAACAATGCCAGTAACCTTGCACTGGATATTACATTATTTCATGTTGTTCGTACCCTTCTAGTGAAAGTTCATTTGGTTCTTCTTGTGTAATAATCTGATCCTCTTCCATTTTTCTTACCAAATTCATCATCCTCAAACAATGAGATTCCTCAAAGAATTATGTGTGTAAAACAGAGACTAAAAGAATGTGTCATTTCCGAGCAAGACCCTGTATCTTCATGCTACCTATGGCCCCTGTGCCATAACCTCTTTGTCAAAGCTACTTTCAGCATCAAAGGCTCTGCACTGCAGCATACACATCTTCTGAAATGCCAGAAGGAGTTAAATTTATCATCCTTCTACTCCCCTTCCTGATGTGAACATTCCCAGCTGTGGAGGGCTAGAGCTACAGCAGAGCCAGCTAAACAGTTGACTTACTCTGTCCTGCAGATGATGTGCCACATCCATAGAGACAATTCCCTTTACACAGAGCTTGGTAGGAATGCTCAAACCTCAAGCTCTTTCTTCAATTAAGCTTTTCAAAATCAAGCAAAATTTCACAAGCCTTTTGAATTTTCTTTTTTCTATTTGTGTGACCATTATTCTCAGTATTTGCTAGGTGGTAACATACCTTCAAGAAAGTAGTATTTTCTGATATCCTGGTTCTCTGGAATACTGCTTTTTTGTTCTTGTTTAACCCCTTTGCCAGTTTTAGTACAGCCAACATTCTTTAACAGACAATGAATCAAAGAGACCCACACCTTCAGATATTAAACATCTGAAAGTCAGTACAAGTCCTTGGGAAAAACAAAAACTCTGCTTAAAGTGTGTACACAAAAGCTGGCAGCACTTTTCAGAATTAAAAATCTCTACAGTACAAATGCAAGTAATGTGATCCCAAAATAAAAGGCTGCCTTAATACATATCTGTAAATAAAATATGATCCATGCTACAGACTTGGTTAAGAGGGTTGGGGGACCAACACTGAGAGCAGACTAATGTCAGCACCAGGAAAAGGCTGCTTTTTGTTGGTTTGGGGTTTTTTGTTTGTTTTTTTTTTTTTTTTTTTTTTTTTTTTTTTGTTGTTTTTTTTTTTTTTT
>NDXB01012187.1:95779-115399 GCA_002631895.1 Agapornis roseicollis
GGTTGGTTGGTTTTGGCCTTTTATTGAGCTCCTGACACGAAAACCTTGATTCAGAACCTTCCGAGCACAAACCTCACCCAGCATCTGGCATGCAATGTACAGAGAGCAAGTGCTTCCATATTCAGATAATCAACAGCAGCTACTTCTCTAGCAGCAATTTAGAGATTTGTAGGTAGAACTGCAGTCACAGAAAAATCTAAAAAGGGGACACTCCTTCCCCTCAACTGAAGCTTTGGGGTGAGATTCTAGTCCTCATTTCAGACTGCACAACATGTAAAAGATACAGAGAAAGACAAACAGAATTCCTTTTCCTTCTCTTATCATCATAACACTCTTGATCACAACATTATTAGTCATTTTTCAGGCTGCTAATTCAAAGTCCACTGGCAGTTCCATTCTTTCCTCTTCAAGTACATTTTAATGGTATCTCATCTGAAATTCAAGTCTGGTGAACATAATAAATTTGATTGTAACTTAAGATTCCCTACTTATAAAATCAGCTTTTCAAAAAGAGTGCTGAATCTAAAGGAGAAAAAGTTGCAAATGATACCTGACAGCTTTAATGCTCTTATAACCATATTAACAAAAGATGCTGTGATTCATCATAGATAATGTCTTGTAAAAAAAAAAAAAAATTTGGGTGAGCTGAGAAAATAATGCTAACAGCTTTGCAAAACTACTTACAATTTAAAATAATTTGGGTGGCAGGGAAAATGTGGGTGATTCTGAAGATTACAAAGTGTTCCAAAGTATGTAAAATTTTCTCTTGCAGAATCTCTTTTCTGTGTAAAACAATAGCAGTAATTTCTACTTTCATAACTGCCAAGGTAATATTAAGTATAGAGAAACCAGGCATGATACCTTCTCTAAGTAAACATCTTACCATTTTCCTGATTTGCCAGCATGAAAGATGTGGCTGACAGAAAAACCTTTACTTTGTGTCCATAAACCTAACACATAATATTATTACCTATATGAAAATTGGGTGGCATATTGTACAGTATCAATATGGCTCAGTGTCCGGCTGGAAGCCAGTGATGAGTGGTGTCCCTCAGGGATTGGTGTTGGGACCGGTCTTGTTCAACATCTTTGTCGCTGACATGGACAGTGGGATTGAGTGCGCCCTCAGCAAGTTTGCAGATGACACCAAGCTGTGTGGTTTGGTGGATACGCCGGAGGGGAGGAATGCCAGCAAGAGGGACCTTGACACGCTTGTGAGGTGGGCTGATGCCAACCTCATGAAGTTTAACCATGCCAAGTGCAAGGTCCTGCACCTGGATCGGAGCAATCCCAGGCACAGTTACAGGTTGGGCAGAGAAGAGATTCAGAGCAGCCCTGCCGAAAAGGACTTCGGGGTGGTGGTCGATGAGGAAAATGAACATGAGCCGACTGCAGTGTGCACTTGCAGCCCAGAAAGCCAACTGTATCCTGGCCTGCATCAAAAGGAGTGTGACCTGCAGGTCAAAGGAGGTGATCCTGCCGCTCTACTCTGCTCTCCTGAGACCTCACCTGCAGTATTGTGTGCAGTTGTGGTGTCCTCAACATCAAAAGGACATGGAACTGTTGGAACAAGTCCAGAGGAGGGCCACGAAGGTGATCGGGGGACTGGGGCATCTCCCATACGAAGACAGGCTGAGAGAGTTGGGGCTGTTCAGCCTGGAGAAAAGAAGGCTGCGTGGAGACCTCCTAGCAGCCTTCCAGTATCTGAAGGGGGCCTATCGGGATGTTGGGGAGGGGCTCTTCATTAGGGACTGTAGTGACAGGACAAGGGGTAATGGGTTCAAACTTAAACAGGAGAGTTTTAGATTGGATATAAGGAAGAAATTCTTTCCTGTTAGGGTGGTGAGGCACTGGAATGGGTTGCCCAGGGAAGTTGTGAGTGCTCCATCCCTGGCAGTGTTCAAGGCCAGGTTGGATGAAGCCTTGGGTGACATGGTTTAGTGTGAGGTGTCCCTGCTGATGGCAGGGGTGTTGGAACTAGATGAACTTAAGGTCCTTTCCAACCCTAACTATTCTATGATTCTATGAATATTATAACTCCAGGATTCATAGGAGAAGGCAGGGCATAAGACTTTAATGACACAGTAAAGGACTCAGATAAACCAGTGGAAATGTAAAGTGCAAATAATGGCATTCTTGTCTTTTGGCTGAGAACTCAATCACCTGAACCAAGCTGTATGACTTCTGTTTATGGATGTCCTGGAATTACTTACAGCAGATCTACGGGGAGCAACTTCTTATTTATGCCACTCTGATAGAAACCTTAAGATAAAAAAAATCCAACAATCAAACAAAACCCAACTGTATCTGGCAACAACAACAGACCCCCCCCCCCCAAAAACAAAACAAAAAAAAAACAAAAACAAACCAAAAACAAACGAATACCTTCATACTTCAAGATTTAATACAAGAAATGAAACTTAGGGCTAGACTATCATCCAGAATTTTCTCTTTTCATTTTCATTAGGGAAGAAATTTTGCACATCTATGTACAGGTTTCATCAAATCTAGGGCTAGAGGGTTCTCAAGAGATCATTTTCTGAAACTACAACACTGGGGTAGAATGAAATATGTAATGAAAAGTCCAACAGATTGTTAACTGATTTGTCCAGAAGAAAGTTTCCCATTAAGGGTATTCTGCAGCCCTTCTACATAGCTTGTTCCACTGATTCCCTACATTCATAATGAAAAGGTTTATTCTAACCTGGAAATTAAACTGATTCTCCTTGATTTTCCATAGATAGCCACTCAAGAACAACTGACCACTATTCTTAGAAAAGTCTTTTCCATAATGGGAGATGTCAGCACTTCCCTCCTCTATTTTCCACTGTCTAGACTAAACTGAATTGCAGTTTTTCTTCATGTCACTGTTGCACTTCACTGAACTCACTTCTATTTATTTGTATTGTTAAAAGTTTAATGTCTCAAATTGGACACAGTAAACTAGTTCAGGTTTCTGGAAACCATCTCACCTAAGATTCCTTTCCTACAAAAGGTTTTGGTTTGGGTTTTTTTGGGTTTTGTGGGGATTTTTTTTGTCTGTCTTGCTTTTGTGTGATTCCTCCGTCATGAGCATAAGAACCTGTATTTATTGCACTTGCTGATTTTAAGCCATGTCTGCAACTTAGGAGGATCATTTTACCATTCTGATCCTTTTTTTCCAGTCTGTTTTGCACTTATTCTAGCTTGATATAAATTTTGAAATTTATAAGCATATAGTCTAGTCACTCATCTCATCAAATTGAAGAGAACGTCCCAGATCCCCAAAGCCTACATGAAAAAAGTCTGCATGATACCCATAATATCAGTTACATGTGGGCATCCTAATTAGCCAGGTATGGGGCATGCTGGCTAATGAACAAACTTACAGCTTTGAAAAAAGTAAGTTACTAAAGGAAATACTAACTAATTAAAATGTTTAACATAATCCTTAAGAAGCAATTGCAGCCTAGTGTTTTTTTTAATATTACTGTGTAATCTGGCATTTTGCTAGCTTGGGGTCAAAACATGGTTCAGATTATGACTAAAGATAATACAGTTTTCACAGAAAGGAGAAAACTTTATGGAATCTAAAACCACTTCTGCAGGGCATTCGGTATTCTGGGTAAGCTATTTCTAAGGCTAGGGTACAAAGACGATGAGTAAAGCAGGTTAAGTTTTAGACTATCAAGTGTATATAGAAGTACAAAAGGTGAGCTCTGGTCTGAAGTCCAGAATAGTTTTGCCAGATTAAAACTTTAATCTTAGAATTTTAGAGATTGTCTCAGAGTCTTAGGGAATCTTAACTTGTGTCATTTAACTATAAGGGACTTTAACTTGACTTAGATACAAAGGAACTAGAATAAGGTGCACTAAATAAGGCATAAAGCTAACGGCAGAGATGCCCACCATGCTTTAGCCATCATTTTGTTACACCTTCTTGTTACTCGCTTTTATTGGACCATAGTTTGTCCTGTTTCTTCAGAATGCAAATTGCAACAAATTAGAACCAGTGGACTTACAGTTAGGAAAATTTTAAAATTGTATGTAAAGTCGCTGTAAGACACTGGCTAAGCAGTAATGTAAGACAGACACAGACATCCTTGGGCTTAAAATCAAATGTGGAACCCAGAAGTTCAGGAACCCAGAATTTTTTTTATTTTTTTTTTTTAATTTGTAATAATGAACTGGAAACTATCCAAATAATGCGGCATTTGCAGAAAATGTTACAAGTAGCTTTTGCTTCAACAATTATTTCCAGGTCTGTCACTGCCTTGCTTTAAGATGTTAGACAAATAATTTCAACCTATGGCATTTCATGGTACCCAAAGAAGGCAATCAACCTCTATTGACCCTCCACAGATGCTGTAAGACCTAGTCCTTAATGAGGTACACTAACCCTTCAGAACAGTGGAGTCCCCTTCAGGGACTCTGGTACCTCACCAACTACCAATGCTAGCTGAATTTCTGGTGATCAGCAATTAAAGCTAGCTGATGAATACACACAGTATCACTTAGCCTAAAATGGAGCTTATATAAAAAGACATTAAGGATCAGAGTAGACTGAAAGATGGAGAAGAGACACAGATTGCATGGACATTAAGTCATTTAGATCCTACCTTGTAACAATAACGGCTAACCTATAATTTATTCAATACGTTAATGCAATACTTATTCCTCAAACTTGCCTTCCACTTCATCCATCCAGGTCTGTTAAAATTAGTGGGCTCTTTTGGGTGCCAGGACGTTATCAGGCATAACAGACAGCCGTCAAGGGTAGATCTGGGGAAAGATCATACCATGCACAATCTCTGGTTTCCAGCAGGTTACCTATAAGCTCTGCTGGTGGTCCACAGCTTCCCAGAGCTTCTCAGGGCTTACAGTGTGAGAGACTCCAAACTGACCCTTGGTTCTCTGAGTCAAAATGGGAGTCTCTCTTGCTGCTGTGGAGAATAATAAACAGCTTGCTTTCATCAGTTGCTCCCTTCTTACTCTTAAAGCCCCATCCAGCTAAGCATAAGGACAAGTAGACAGGTAGACTCTTGGAACACTGGGCCATCTACCTTTGTGAGCGATCTCTGCAGCAGATAGGAGTGACATCTGAACTGACAGAGGATATGTGTATTTTTTCACCCAAGTCAACACACTAAGGAGATGCAAATCCCAGATTTCCCAAATACAGATGTTCATAAGCCTAGTAACAACCTAGTAGTTAGGTGGAGAGGATATCGCTTCTCCCATGCAGCAGCAATTAAGATATTCTTTCCTCAGTGGCAGCCTGAAGTAACACATCCATGCTTCCACCTGTGGCACCCCATGATGAAACTGTGTCTGACTATCTCCTTTGTTGTCAATTCTGACAGCGTAGTGCATATGTACCCAGCAAGTCTGATATCCAGATCTGCAGGAGTTCCTTTTCAAGAACCTCTGCAACAACCATAAGCAGTAAATAAAAGCAGCTTACAGTGTAGATATTTACAGCTGAGCTAAGATCGTTTCAGTTCCTCTTACAACCAGAAGACTGAAATGGGTATTTCTTTGGCTGAGATTCATCTAAGATACTTGGAACATTTATCTCAGGGTAAGACAAATCATGACAGAGATGTATACTTCTCCCTGTTGACTATAATGAGAGCATAAGGCAATTAATTCAGGTGCAGACACCCATATACATTTACTTGTAGCTGGAAGAATCTTAGCCTGTCTTACATACCTTTGCCCTTCTACACAAACCTCTGTTACACATGGTTTAGTCTCACCATGTGTAACATTGAGTCCCCTTTCCTCAGGAATTAAGCCCTAGATCCTGACTGGTATTTGTAGGGGTACATCTTTGTGCTGCATGAAAGGGAGAATCCTCAGGGACCAGAACCAGCACCAAATGGGTGTGCTGGCTGTGCTGTGGGCTCCTCCAACTGAATCTCTCCACTACAGACCAGATACAGACAGGCTATACCTAAGCTGCAGGAACACGAGACTCATAAACACTTCAAATGCCATATGAACAGGAGACTCCCTAAGCCTTGTGAACATTAGCCAGTCTGTGTGTCCTGACTTTTTGCTCTTGGTATAGCTTATGCCTCCTTGGAGACACGCAATTCAGATACTGCAGAGAACCAACTCCCCCAGGTTCCCTCAAGACCCTTCCCTTTTCTAGAAGAGGGTCCTGTAATGGACTGAAAATCCTCTCAGCCAAGAGCTCCTGCCTGAACAGTGCCAAGTTGGGACTGTTCCCCAAAGACTGCCAGTATCACTGTGCCTTTGCGAGTGGCTCCAACAGTCCCTTCTGATGTCTAAAGAATCCCTTGCTAGCAAATATACCACGAATACCCACAATATTTACACAAATATTACAGCTATTTTTCAACTCTGCAAGGGCCAAATGCAGACATCTATGGAAACAGACTCTGCTGACCACAATGAATTTTGTATTAGGACTGTCAACTTTTTCATGAAAGAATCACAGAACCTTTTATAGTGAAGGTATGTGTCCACCACACACTTCTGCTATTAGCTTAGACCAGACCCTAATACTAATTTTAGTTACTACACAACTAAACACACATATTTGGAAAATAATCATGTTTTCTACTGCTTATACAAAATGTCCAACCAAAGATCATAAATAGTACTCTCAGAAAAAAGAAGTAAATGCTACTTAAAATAATGAAATACACTACAGAAAACAGTAATTTAGAATTCTATAATTCCTTCCTTTTTCAAAGAAATAATTACATACATTTCACCATCTTCAGTGGTATTAAAGATGTTATAAATCAAGATTACTTTCATTAATAAATCATAGTAGTACTACAAAGCATTATTAATAGTAGCTTTAGACAGCTCTGTGGGAAAAGTAACAAGACAGAAGGTATACAATGCTGCTTCTACATCAACATTTCCAGAACACATATATTTTAAATATATTTTACAGCTTACAATACTGATAATTCTATAATTGTTTCTTTAGTAATACTGTGAAGTAATGTCTTTGCCACCTTTATTGTATTTTTTGAAATACATAACAATAATTATTTACAATTATATCAGTCAAATTGCATTTAAAAATATAGAGTCAGAGTCCCTAATAAATCCTTCTGGTTTTTCAAGTAACAGATAAAATTAACTTTGCTAATCTTGACTTGTTTTATTGTACCCTTACAACTTCTATCCCTCTTTCTTATTAAGGACAGAATCTATACAGTGGAAAGTGTTAGGCAACCTTAACTATAGTTATTGCTGCCAACTCTTTCTATAAAACTTAGGGTGAAATAGTGGTATAATTAAAATTGATGGCACTGCTCACACTAATTTCAAAGAATGGAAGAAAAGAGAAGAAACGCTCCCTGAAATACAATAAGGCCCCCACAATAAAATTTTATATTTACACAGAAAGAAGTGGTAATAACATTTCAAGAAATCTTATGATTAATACAGTATAGGCAAAATACATGTGTAAATGTGTGTACATAAAGATAGATGTAAAAAGGATTTCACTTAGGTATGTTCTATCTTTTCAACCAGTGCTAGCAACACTAAAGAAAAAACCTTGGAAGGGAAGAAAAATGAAGTATAACTTATTCAGCTGAAAGCATGAGGAAAATATTAACCACTAAAGCACATAACATAATTCCATTACTTAAAATGTTTTCAGGGAACCTCTATTATTGTTCCAAAAGTGCCATGGGATCTTGTCCTCAAAAGATAAAACAGCAGTTGAACCACAGTTCTCATCTAATAGCAAGAACGTCCCCAGTCTTCAAAGATTTATGTATACAGTTAATTTTATGCAGCAGGAATAGTCTTGTTTCAGACCACAGAACATTTCAAATGCTTAAAATTATGCATACTATATGTAACTCATCACAGAACTGGTACCTACAGCCTAACCTGGAGAGCTGTAACGAATATACTTCTCAAAAGATTGTATGTTCCTTCACAAGAGAGTACCAGGTTGACCTGCATTTTTTATTCACATAAAAGCTGTATTTCAACAGTCTTTGTACCATTTCTTTTATGAATCATATATTTACCAGAAGAAGGTCACTGCCAACTTAAAAACTGTAATTTAAATTTTTCCTATTACTAGTATCTTCTTTTTTTTTTTTTCTTTTTAATAAGAATTTTGCTTTCACCTTGTTTCTCTGAATTTTCAACTTGACTTAAGAAAGCAGTTCTTCTGAAGCTTAAGGGAACTTGTTATGTATGCCAGCAAGGTGTTTTTTCAGCTAACTACATAGGAACAGTGTTGGAAGACAGTGTGTTAGAAAGGTCAATATAAATTAATGCTGTGAGAGGTATTTGGGAACACATATCTTAGACAAATTTTTTTTCCTTTTAAATGGACTCTACCATGCTAAGCTTTAAAGTAATTTTAGCAAGTGGAAAATATTTAAAGATAAGCTATATTTATAGCAAATGTGAAGATTGCTGTGAACTCTTATTTATGAGCTGAATAGTGTTACCTAGCCACAAAATGTTCACATTTATTTTCAGTCTTACTAGTGGATGAGTGTTGACTCTCTGGTAATTAGTTCCATTTCCATTACCTCAAAACATTATACAGCAACTGGACTTTCTATAAACTAACAGCATATTGTCATCCTAAGGCTTCTTAATCAGAGGAAGGCATTTCAGCTTCCTTGAAACTGATCGTTCATCTGCTCACTATTTGTTTGGTTTTTTGTTTGTTTGCTTTCTTGTGGAGGAGGAATGGGGAGAAATTACAGAATCATTCAAGGTCAGGTTGAATGAGGCTCTAAGCAACTTCATCCAGTTGAAGATGTCCCTGCTTATGGCAGGGGATTTGGACTAGACGGCATTTAAATGCCCCTTCCTACCCAAACTATTCTACAAGTCTGTGAATAACAGTCTCTATAGCATAGGAAGCAGCTTTGGAAATCCCTGGTCAACTCCCAGCCTCTACCATACAGACCTTGGTACAGGGCTTTTGAGACTCTGGAGAGAGATCAAGGTATCAGCTGGTCAGCTTTAACAACTGTCTAGTTTTATCCAATCGCCCTGTAGTTTTCAAAAGTGTGCAACGAGTATTTCAGTTTATCACTTTTAACAAAACTTGTCTTCCTTGTGTTTATATCACTTTTCTGCTTCAGAGTATTTTCCTTGTAATCACAGACAGATTGCACTCATGTCTAAAGCAGAATTCAAGTGATATACTTAAGATAACTGATGCAATTTTGAAGGTGCTAAAGAAAGACTGACATTGTGAGCACTTCCATTTCAGTCTCCTGTCTGCCCAAAATTCAATCTATGGTCCAGTTTTTCACCTGAAAACCCAAGCAGTGATATTTCCTGTCTTTAAATTACCTTGTCTGTTCAGGTCCTCTAGGAAAGTATCCAAAATATTTTTAGCACAGTGCCTTGTCTATTAAAATCTTATTTTTTGTTGGAGCTTACTGTGAAATCTACATATGGCTAAGTAAGCCAGACCACCTCCATGTTTCTTCTTGTGAAATGGGGTCATGTATATAAAAGGTGGCTTGCCAGCTCCTCCCTCTATTCACAAATGGCTGGTGGTCGCCTTCCCCAATCCAGTTTATGTAGCATATGCAGTCCTGAAACACAGACGAGCATGATGGGTGGCCCTCAGACTGGCTGACTGAATCCATCTCTCAACTCTTATTCTATCTAAAATGGTAAGATGGGGTTTAGATTTAATGTAACAGGAGTTAATTTAAGCTGTTACAAGAGTAAATGAATGCTGGCACTAAGCCTAATGCTCTCGAGGGGATTGGACTTCTAGCAGAGTGAATCCCTGTTGGAACTTGGCCTAACACTTTTGCAAGACACCAAGACATGGAAGTGGACCTACAGGCTTGGAGCCGTAGGTATACTTTGTATTTTTAATTTCTGCTATTGACTTTTTAACAAAACTTGGAAGAAATGAAGTTTATGCCAAATGTGATTTCCTAAGAATCGCAGGAGTCACAGGGGTTTTGTTTCATGGTAGTATGTTTTCATCTTTTGATGCGACTTCACATTATGTTTATTATGCCTAACAAGAAATGACTACATTTAAGTATTGCTATACAACAGTTCAGTGGAACATTGAAACTTACAGGAAAGTTACATTCTTAAATATTTAAGAAAATATTTTATTAGACTTTTCATTTGCTTTTACAATTTTTTCGGCAATGTAAACATCTCTAGTACAAAGTCTGAAGTCAACATGTGGAAAGCAGTTGTTAAAAAAGCAAGTCTGTCAGCTTGCTAAATGTAATGATTTCTGCTTACAAGAGCCAAGCAAGAGCAAACTGAACAGTACGTGCATGGGAGTCTGAATCAGTGCCACAGGGCATAGCAGTTGATGACATTTGTCACCATGTAGCTCAATTTTTCGGATGAAACTCCTGTTATATTTAGCAGACTGTCAGTGTCATTCCTACAGACTACAGCAATCTTTGCCTACTCTGCAGTAGCTCTGCATGAGGTGAAACAGAACTATGTCTTAATAGCAAAGAGTTTCCAAGCTTCTTAGGCATATATGTTCTAGCACCCACAAATACACCAGCCTGGTTACAGCAATACATTAACGCAGTGGTAGCTTTGCACTCCTGGACACTGCACACATGGGGTAAATTTACTGCAGGGAGAGAAGGGGTGGCTAAGGACACTTAGCTTCCCAATCAGCATTGCGTGCTTGCAGTCTTATGAGAGCAGTTCTCCATCCACACTGCAGTTGTATCTGTTCCAGTCAGAAATGTCATTTGAGGGAAGACAAACGACCTACTTTTTTGCTCTTTCTCAAAGGAAAACTGAAAATGCCTGGCAGGGTGCTGAACTAAACCTGCTTACTTGTGTTGTGGTCGTGTGTTCAATGTCAAGGGATCTGCATTCAGAATTCAGATCTCTCAGCCATCCTTTACAAGATTTCAGGGATGTTGCCAGCATTCATCAAATGCTTGTTATTGGCTGACACAGAAAGGGAAGTACTCTTAATGTGTTTGTGCAAATATTCGGTGTCAAACTGTAAGACTGGGATGCAAAATATGTTGTCTGTCTAGAGGGGAGTAGAAATAGGGAAAAAAGAATTTGCTCCCAGTTTTACATCTCTGCAGCAGAAATTGAATTCTGCAGTGTGTGTTTGTGTATGACAATAGAGGGATTTTGCTGCTGTTTTACAGGATCTGGGGATTAGAAAGTATTTTCCTGTAAGAGTTACTTTTAGGTCTCTGGAGACAGGAAAAAGATTATGCAATGTACATTAGTCTGTGGAGATGGAAACCATTCACCCTGCATGTTGCACTCCTGGGTGATTTTGCGATGAGCAGTCATCTGTGTTCCCCAGAGAAGGTGTTTTTGAAGGGTTTGTATCCTACTAAGGACTCAGGTGGCACATTCCTGAAGATGTCTCAAACACTTCACAGAATGACACTCAAGTGAACAACACATGTTAATGGAAGACTGGATAAATTCTGAGATTCTGTTAGTTAGATGACTGAAATTACAATCTATGAAACTGAATTCATGAATTCAGGTCAGGGAAGGACAGTGAACTAACATTCCTTCAATGGCACTGATGGATGATCCCTGTTTGTCAGTGGACAGAGGGCAAAAAGACATTTTCATATTTCAGAGCCTGTACCACAGCATTTGTAATGTTGACAGCACAGTACTGGCTGTTGTATCAAAAAGAGCTGAAAGCTACAGTTTGCTAAAATGGACAGAGTACTTTCTTAAGGCCTTTAACCAAAGACTGAAGTAATGGAAAATTGCACACAGCAGTTTTCTCTTCAGTCTCTTCCCACATTCACATGGAGCCATAAGGTCAACAACTCCAAAAATATGGATATTGGCATTGCCAATGTACAAATGACATTCAGCTTCCTCTCCACTTTACTACTTCATTGATTCCCAGATGGCCCAATATCTGAAAGTGATCAACTAACATTACAGTGTGATCAACTAATTCAATCTTATCAAGACCTAGAAAACTTTGTTAAAACTATGCGAGTAGACAAAAAAAGCATTTTGAAGCATTCACAGTGAATAGCTTTCTTTGACATAAGTAATCAGTCCTGGTCAAATCAATCTGTAATGTTCTCAGTTATCACCTCTACCATAACAGTTTCTGTAAGCATATCTTCTGTCACCTGTATTTAATGAGAAACCCTACTCTGCCCTTGAAAAGGATGTTCTAAATGTAGTCCTGTTTTTGTTGTTTCTTGTCTGGAACATAAGCATAGCACCGCATCCATACCTGACATCTCTGACACTTGGAAAACCCCAACTGCACAGCACTCAGTGTCAGGTCAGCCCAGCTAGTAAAAGCTCATCAGACCTGCCTCACTCTGTACACTGGGCTTCCTTGCAGAATTTCAAACCCAGTTCGTGACCCACTGCTCTTCATGTACTCAGCAATGCTTAAAGCTATGGAAGAAGAATCACGTCAGTGAGTAACATGAAGCTGTGAGAGACACAGGTGGAGGACTGTTACAAGCATAGCCACTTTCTCCACCACAGAGGCGACGCCTTGGGTATTGTCCTCCCTGACACAAGCGAACGCCTGACTCCCGACATCTGCTTCCCAGTAACCCGCTAAGCGAGCCCGGCCGCGGTCAGGCCCTCCGCTTCTCTGCCCGGAGGAGGGCCCAGGTCGGCCGCGCAGGGCCTTTGCCCGCCGACTTGCTCCTCCATATGGGCTGTTTTCAACGAAACGCTTGAAACGGGGGCCAGGCCGCCACCCCTCACAGCTGAGAGACCTGTCAGGCCCGGGGTGGAGAGACTGGGAGCCCAAGACAGGAAGGCAGCCCTGCGACGCCGGTCACTGCCGTGAGACCCTGCACACCTCCGCGTGCATCACCTCTCTGCCAGCTCTGTCCCCTCTGATTATGCAGGCAGCCTCTCTCCCGCCGGCGGAGTTAGGCCAGCACGTTCCCAACGGGAGAGAGAGATACCGCCCTACCGGGCGGAAAACCACCAATCCCTCTGCTTCGGGCCCGGCTCTGCGCATGCGGCAGAAGGGCCGGATCGATGTCGGCGGCACCACCGCGACTTCCGGGAAGATGGCGACGTGGAGAGCTGTGCTGGTGGCGGCTGCCCGCGCGCCGCTGAGGGGGCGGCTTACTGGGCTGCGGCTCCCTCGGAGCCAGCGGCGCCTGCCCAGCTGGAGGGTCGCCGCCGCAGCTGTGGTCTGGGGAGGCTCCCTGGCGACGTGTTACAGCGGGTGGACGGGCGTGTTCCCCATGGTCCTGGCTCAGGTAAAAAGTGGCAGCAGCATCCCCGCTCCGGCAGCCTCTCGTTTCGCCGAAGGGCAGAGCCGGGTGGGCCGCGGCGGGGAGCTGGGGCCGGGTGCGGAGGAGTGGGGCTGTGGGCGGAAAGGGGGTCGTAGTGGTCAGACCTCGCCTGCTTCGCTTTGTGAGGCAGGACCCGGCTGTGGGAGCCCTCGTCGCTCAGGTCGCCCAGCAGATAATGCGCGTCCTTGGCCCCTTGGCAGCAGCCGGGCTCAGCAGTGTGTCACTCACGCTAGTCCTGCTTCTCCCATTGACAAGAGGTTTGCTGTTTTTTTCCGCAAGAGAAGGCAGGGTTTGCCTTAGCACCCAGCGTTTCCCCTGCTCTCTTGACAGCCCTAGTCGTGCAACCTGATGAATCTGTGTGGTTTGCACAAGTACACGGCCTGTTCAGAGCTCCATGCTTTGCTGGTAACTTTCAGAGGTTGTCTACTTCCATAACGTCTGGTCTGCACATCAGGTGGTGTTAGTCACTTGTACACCCTTTTCCCCCTTAAAAAAAAGTACTTTGCAAGAATAGTGCTTTTATATCTTGTACTTTGTTTGAAATGCATCACACATAACAGGATGATTTTCTCCTAGTACGTTCAGAATGCTGTACTGTGGTTGTTAACATTTAGTTTGCCTTGGAACATCAGAGCATAATCAGGTTGTGTTCAAGGACAGATGCTTATTATTTACAAAATAATCTTCCCAAGTTCAAAATACAGTTATGCTTCCCAACTGTATTGTTTTTTATGGAGGTCATGAGCATTTTTCTGTTCTTCCTTCAGAAGGGTTGTTACTGCCAATTACAGTTGATCAGATGTTTCAAGACTGGAAGAACTAAATGTTTTTAGGCCAGAGAGTTTTGGTGGTATGGGGGAAGAGGTCAGCGTATGCTTGCAGTACCATTCATCTACTTATGTTTATGAAATTCTGGGAGTGTTCAACAGTTTGTGTGCTTCAGTGTCATGTCTTAACATACTGAATAGGCTGAACTACAGACATAAATATCAATCTTCATTCTTCAGTCAACAGCAAGAATAATTGTATTTTTTTATCTTGCAGTCTCAATTGTGGAATTTCTAAGCTGCATCTTCTTAGAAACTCCATGTTTTTTTAAATAAGCCTGTTACTAAATAGGTTAACTATTGCTTCTGATTTTGTGGATAGCATGTTAAAGCTGGTTTTCTCTATACAGGTCATAGTGAGGGAAGGCATCAGTTATTTCACTAGTAATCCTACTGGTAACATATATCTTTGTTTTAAAGAACCAACAGAATATGATTTTACATTCAGTTACATGATTTTTTTGGAAGCATTGTGTTATGTTTAAAAAGTCCTGTTGAGAGCAATTTCACATGTGTATGGAACTCTTGCTTAAGTAGTTGTATGTGTAGGTGTACATAAAAAGTGTTCAATGCAGGAAGTAATCACTTTTAAAGGGTGGTGAGTGAAGCGATCTAATACTGCTGCTGATGTGTTCATGAAGTAACTTCTATGTAGTGCATGGACACTACATGTGTAATAGTGTCTTTTGAATTCTCTGGGGAAGTCCACAAGTTAATAGATTTCTGGACTCTGCCAATGTTAAGTAGTTTATTCAATTTAAACTTCTTCCTTGTCCAGTAAAAGGACTGTTGGAAATGTTGTCATAGTTGCACATAAAAGTTCTCCATATGTCCTGTAGTCCATGTTGCTCCAATTAGTGTATTGAATTTTTTAAAGTACCTAAGACCTGGCTATGCAGAGCATAACACTAAGGCAAATAAACTGAAAGTGGAAGTAACTGGATTGTAAAAGCTGTGAGGGATAGAGTGACAGAGCCCAAGTAGCATGCTGCAAGTCATTTAAGTTTAGATGCTCCTTGTAGCTTTTTATTGACAGAAATAGGAAATACTCAAAAGCAAAACAATTGTTCAGTTCAAAGCTTGTACAGTTAAATGGAGATGCTTTTCACATTCTAACAGTGGATAACTTTACATTCTATTGTTATCTCCTTTTTTGTTATAACCAATCTTAAGTATCCTTGCTTTTGATTTTACTGGCAACCAATTCTGAACTGGTTGTTCGTGTTGCAGTATGTTATGTAGGGGAAATGTTTGCAGCATAGATATGTAATATAGGTTAAAGCAAGTATTTGAAATTAAGCAACACAATTTTCATTGTCATTGTGGAAATAAAGGAATATGTAGTGGAAGTGTTTATATCTCATCAACCAGGTGTAGCATTTGCTCTTGAGAATGCAGTGAGATTATGTTACAGTGCTTCCTGGTTTCCCATTGAAATCCATGGGAATTAATTGCTTCAAAATAGGTTGTAATTACTTAAAATACTTGACAAAGTGACAATGTACCTCAGTGCTGTAAAGAGCCAACAGACTATTATGTGATGTTTTTCAGCAAAGTATTCATTGTAAATACTTGCTGCTTATTTAGTTTAAGTAGTTGAAGTTGATAACTCTATTTAGATTTTCTGTTAGTCTCAGTAAAACTAGTTTCTATCAAAATAGAATTTTTTTCAGCTATTCCTTCTTAGACAACTTTAAAGCTATGATTTACTGTTGAAGCTGACAACACCATGAAGCTAAAGTTCTGTAAATTCAGTATTTAGTCTTCTTCTCTTCTAAAGCTTTTAATTATTTTAAAATCGAAGACTGATACCTTTGGCACCTAGGATCTTGTATCTTTATTTAATCCCAGTCCTCATATACTGCTGCAGTTGGTTTAATCCCACTCATACTGGTTGTTGGCACTTCTAACTTCTGCTCAGAGTGAATGAAGTCCAGCCTTCCTACAGGTCTTTGCAGAACCGAAGGTCCTGTAGGTTCAGTTAATCTGTTGTCTTTTTGTGAGTTGTGTGGGTAGTGTCTGTTTTAATTTGTAGTGGCTTATGTTTGGTTACTTTTTTCTAATAAAATTGTTTATTCTGGCAATTTTCGGTTTTGGGAGGTTTTCTAAACTTTTTCTGGCTCAATTGTTTATCAACATTTTCACTGTCATTGTGTGTTGTGAGAACTTACATTAAGCTAGTAGCATGTTAATAATAAAACTTTCTAAATTCAGTGTAAGATTACCTCAGATGTAGTCCTTCATGCTGTCTGTTAAGAGTTTCAGTAAGTGCTTTATGAACTTATTTCATTCTCTATTTGCTGATCTACTGTTTAGAAATGTATAACTAGTATGTATTGGGATAATTCCTTAGCACTGATTATAAATCTCTACTGTGCAAAGATTTTATAGCACAATTAACATAATCCTTTGTGGGGGACTTTTTTTGGGTTTGTTTGTTTGTTTTTATGAATACAGCATTTTAGTTCTAACTAGATAACACTTGTTGTTTACCAGTGAAGCTACACTGACAGTATCCTAGACCAGGTACAGCCTGTGCTGGGAATACCTAGGGTTTTTTTATTTTATTTTTTTTTTTACATAAAATGTACTGGTCAGCTTGTATAAAGGAGTTGGCAGTGTGTAAGAGCTTGTGTTCTACCAATAACTTAGAATGAAGATTTATGTTGAATTTCACCTAAAATGTTTCTGTTGTTACTCAAACTGACACAGACAGGTTAAAAATTTACAAACTTCACTACACACTGCAGTTATACTATACAGGCTGTTTTTCTTCGTTGGTAGTGTAATTCAAATGCGACAATGGCATATGATTTGTAACCTTGATCAGACCTACAGTATTGTCTACTGTGTCTTTGTTATCTCTAAGTTTGCAGGTTGCAGTACTAATGTGGCACTATATGGCCTAAAGCTGGTGGAATTATTTGGTTAAAGTGTGCTGTTTATCACTAGTCAGCTTTGCAGTCAGTTAGGTTCCCTTTATCAAGGTCAAGAATCAAGTGCCTGATTGTCAAAGAGCGTGAAAGTGAATTTGGAATGGCACACATCGGGAGGCTGTCTCATTTTGTGAGAGTAAATGACTCCTGCCTCCCCACTCCAATGGAATTTGCAGTCTGGGATCATAGCATCGATCTTGTATATGCACAAACTGCAAATGATAAGGAAACTGAGAAGCAGCAGGCTGCCAAAGGCATCATTTCCTGCCCCTGCTGAGTTTTCTATGGGTATGTTTAGTCACTAGCTTCAGAAAGAACACATAATTTGATTCACCACTGAAAAGTTGCCATCCCTGCAGAGTGTCACATTTTGCTCTCAGTTTAAGTCACTGTTTTTCAAATGAGACTGACTGGAGTTGTTACTAGCACTTACATGATGTTATTCATGTGCAAAGTCTTTTCTGTTTGCTGATAAATGTGATTTTTTTTTTTCAGCATTCTTTTTTGTGGTTGTGGGAGCATTAGTTGGTACTTAAAATTTGTTACTGCTTATCTGAGGTAAAGAGGAAGATACAGTTTACTAACAGCATATTTTGTCTGTTCTTGTTGGTACGTTCTGTTACATGATTGCAGTGAACTTGGTTCTCTATCTTACCTTTTCTACTACTGGTGTGTTGCACCAGCTATGTGCTGCAGTTCTTACAGATAAGAAGAGTCTTAATTCCTGTCCTGGAGGTCTTAAACAAATATTGTATGTTTCACCATTTTCCAATATTAGTGATTCTTAAGGGAAGCAAAGATAAAACACACATAGGGGTAACTGTGTGTGTTATAATAATAAGGAAATTGTTATTCCAAGCAACTAAGAGTAAAATACTTCTAATGATTGAAACTAGAGCTTAGATCAGTTTTCTAGGGCTACATGTGTAACAACCAGAAAAAATTATTTTGTAACTACTGCCTTAAACTATTTAAAGAAATCAAAGTACTGTAAAGGGTTCCCTAAACACCTGTTTGTTCAGGGAAGACCACTTGGTTCTGCCCCTATGGAAAAGGGAAAATAATACACTTGGAGGACCTCTTTACAATTCCTAGGGCTCTGTAGAACTCAGTGCCACAGTTCATAGGATAATCTAGGGAGAGTGCTTAAATTAAATATAAGTCTTAAGTTTATTAGGAGTTTGGAAGACGTCTCTGGACTCCCAGACTTGGAAGTTGATAAAACTGGTTTATAAAGTTCTGAAGTTCTGCCTGTGTTTCTTGGTGACACTTTGAAATGTGCACTCTGTCTCCAAAGAGATGAGTACTGAGATATAATTGTTCTAGACAAGTTGTGGTATATTGTGCATGGTTTTCTCTCAGGTAAAATTTCCAGCTGAAATCTGTAGATGATTTGCGAAATAATGTCTAATATAAGCATGTTACACATTTAGTGATTAGTAGCTTCTTGCATAAACATGTAAAATACATATGCTTCTAAAACAGGTGTAATGAGTTGAGCGCATGTCAAAACCAACTTTTTGTTTAGATCATTTGAAGCAGCTTCTTCAGAGCAGTGGAAGGTAGAAGTGTGTATCTGTGGGATTTTGGTGGATTTTTACACATGCTTTGTATACAGGAACACTTAATGACTTCGATTATGCTTGCACTACTTTTAGCCCACACTTTCTCATTCTGTATATTTCTGAATATTTTTTGTAATAGATGATAATACTTAGGAAGCAAGCTGTGCATAATAACTGCATGTGAAGGATTTTTGGTCTTGGCAGATAGAAGGTATACATGTGGAATTTGAGTTTGGTCACCAAATACAAAAAAGTAGTGTATGTCTTTGTAGGAACTGTTGAATCTATGAGTTATGTGTAAGCATTTGTAATTGTGAAGACATTAGCAAATCTTGTTAGAATGGGACTTTTTGTGGGGCTCTCTTTGCAATCTGTTTTAGAAGCCTGGTTCATGCTGAGGAAAGAACATTGCTATTAAGATTAAGTGTTTTGATAAATATAGAACCTGGAATGAAATTGCATAGGGATTTGTAATCATGTATGGAATCGCCTTGAGGGAGGACTGTGGTTCTAAAATAAAACTAGAAAGAATACATACCATCTAATCTGAGAAATATACAGAAAGTTTCTTGTTCTTACTCTGCCATAAAAAGAAAAAAGTTATCCACTTTTGTTGGATCAAAAATCCTAAAGTAGATTTTGTGTCTTAAGTAATATTTTAAGGTCTTTATGTCTGAGTCTTTTCTATTAGAAATTAATTGAGAATGCAGCTGTAGCAGCTCATGCAATAGATTACTAGGATGCTCACAAAGTAAAATTAAGCATGTATAAAATTAAAGTCTGCAGTGTAATGCTTTAACAGGCTTTTGAAACTTAATGCAAATGTTTTTAATCCACATCAAACATGCGACGTGCTGATAGCTTGCAGACCTCAGAGAAACCTCATATTTGAATTCAGCTGGCCATAGGGTCACATCGTTAGTGCTTAAAATCTATGTATTAAAACAAGACTATGTAAAAATCATTAAAATTACTTTGCTGTTGTAGGTTGGAGCACCTTTAAGGGCTATAGTTTTTTGTTGTTGTTTTTTTTTTTTTTTTTTTTTTTTTTTTTTTT
>NDXB01012187.1:115465-125721 GCA_002631895.1 Agapornis roseicollis
AGTTTTTTTTGTTTTTTTTTTTTTTTTTTTTTTTTTTTTTTTTTTTAAATCTATCCCTGCTTTATCTTGTCTCATCCTTAAAATGTTGTCTTTCCATTTTCTTGCATCTTGTTTTGCTGCTGACACTTGTTCTCTCTGTGTGGCAGAACATACTACACTGTATGGAGCAGACTAGGGTGCAGGGCATGGAGCCAGGCAGTGATCCCCTGCACAGCCTTGGATTTCTGTCCTGATTGTAGCACACATGGAAGGGTGTTAGAGGATTCCTCACTGTATCTTCAGGTTGGGTCCTTGGAGCATCTGCAAGATAGTGCCTTCAGATCTTCTCACTGAAGAATCTGCAAAACTGTCAGCCTTTGGGGGGACCCAGTTTGATTGAAGGTGCCTTGAACCCATGATGTTTTTCTACTGAGGTGCAGTGAACAGTAGCCATGTGGTAGCATCCCTCTGCCACCTTCATGGTTTACATCCTGCTGTTTCTTCACCGCTATTTTTACTGTCTCAATAAATACTACAAAAAGTGTTATCTTAGGTCACAACAAGGCAGTCAGCTCTGTAGGTAGATGCATTACGTACTGCCTGATTTTGAGTGGGAAATGGGTAGTCAGTTTTTTATTACATGACTGAAATATTGATAGTCTATGGCTACGAAAGAGACAGTTAAACGCAGTTCATGCATATGCCTTCTAACTCTGGTATATCATATGAATAAGTCCCTGTTTTTTCATTGCCATCCTTAAAAGCAAATTGAAGTATGACAATATAATTGGTTTGGTTCTGTGCATTTAATATTGTTGCCTCCTGCTTCATCTAGAATGAATGAGTTACAATTAACAGTCCCAAAATATTATGAAAATTCAAAAATGCATTTTTAAACATTCGTCCACTTCTTAAGCATCAATAAATATGAATCTCCCCTGCAAGAAGAGCCCTTTGGAATTAGATTGCCAGCTCAGCCTACCCTAATCTTTTTCTTTTCCCTAAATATACTTCAGTATTTCTGAAACTGTTCCTCTTGTGCAGCCAACCAGGGTAACCTTAGCTACTTCTTGTTTAATTCTGTATTTCACTGTGTTATGGAAATACTGTATGTATCAGGTATCCACCAAGCAGTCTAAATCAATAACTGAGATATTAAATATATCACAAACATCATTCTCGGCATTGGTGACATACAGACATTGTCATGTTATATGCCTAAAATAGAATGTGGTATTGAGAGTATGGAATCTGTAGGACCATGATGTTACAATTAATTATAGACTTAAATATTACTTATGGATGTGCATTTGTTTCTGAACTTTAAATATACACTATTCCGGTCAGCTTTTTGAATGTGAGATATTTATATCCTGAGATTTTTGGCTCTGAAAATATTTACATTTATTCCCTTCTCTGTTTGCATGGAGATTCTTTGTGCAGGTGTCTTCATTGATACTAAACCAACATGATGTCAAATGTAGTCTTAGTTAAATTTTAACCTTGACCCCTATCTTTCATCTGATCTGTCACCTTTTGCTTGAATTCACTCTTGTTGTATTACTTCAGTTATTAAATAAAATCTAACATTCTTTGTAAGCATTTTGATACATGTGGACAGATGGGGGTGAGTTAAGCTTCATGGTGTTGTTGTGGTTTTAGCTATTGTTTTAATTGCAGTGTAATAAAAAGTCTTTGGCTGTTTATGTTAGTGGACAAACATAAACAGATAACAATTTGCCTGAAAATCAAAAGAATACTCTTTTGAATAGAAATAATTGCCCAAAATACTATTCTGATTTTTGACAAAGATCCCATAGAAGATCTATTATTTATTTACTGGGGATACGAGACTTTTTCTCCAGTTGATAGTCTAGATGGTTTCAAACAGATACCATAATATATCTTTTTTATCTGTTTGCTTAGATGGAAGCGCTAGGTTGTTTTGTTTTAGAAACAAAAAAATCAACCAAATAAAACAAAAACTTTGAACAGAACAGTAATTAATCTTTTTTAATAAGAAATAATATGTTGTGTACAAGCAGTAGCATCTGTTCTCCCATTGCTGCTGGTTTGTACTGTTTTTCAAATGTGTTTGCTGGACTAGCACAATTGCTCTGTATTACACTTCCTTGCAGACATTTGTGTAAAGACGGTGGCTGGCTGAATGTGGCTATTCATAATGAGCGGGTCAGCATCTTGGAAACATAAGGTAGCCACAAAAAAAGAATTAACTTCGACTCTACTTTGATTTGTGTTGTGAAGAAAATTTAATATCCACTTCACTGGTAATAGCTGTAACAATAACACTAGGTCTGTTTGTTCCATCTCCTGTTTTCTGCATTGGTACTTTTAGGTCACTAAATTTTGATACATTGTAATGTTGTCTAATTTTCTTTTTACTGTGGTTCCTATTATAAGATTACTTAATATAACTAGGCTTAATTTTGTTTGAATAATATTCCAGAAAGACACTAGCTAAAATAATCATTAAGGATAAATAACTCACAGATAAATGACAGATGAAACTGTGAAATGCTCATTCACAATACATGTAGTACGCTATATCTCCTTACTACTACTCATGAAGGTTTTTACTAGACTGTGAACTGAAAGACAAGGGGAGATTTGTCAGCTTTAAACACAAAACAGCATTTAAAGTAGTTCCTCAAGGTGTTTGTGTCCCTTTCAGGATAGGAGAAATTTCAAGAGTGACTGTCTTGCGCTGATGGAGTCTATAAAAAGCAGTTACAGCAGATGTAGCTAATAAATACTATCTTATCATCCCTGATACCTTCCCTGCTCTTTTGCCAAATGAGTGAAGAAACTCCTTTGTCTGCCTGCAAAAACTGCAGAGACTAAATCTAGCATATATGAAAAAATTATATGAAATGAAGGAAATCTGTGTTTACAGAAATACTTTTTTCCTTAATCTTGCCTTTTTTTTAAAGTAAGCATTTTATTTGATAAGGCGTATTATTTGAGATGCTGCCATATTATATTGATAATCTATTACTAAATTATAATGCAATATTAAAATAAAATACATTAAACTACATATAAAGCTATATCATACCTTTACATACATATACATATCTATAATGCGAATTTATCCTTTATATATTGGTAAGTATACAGTACTGTGCATATATGTAAACTATACTTCACATACAGACTGTGTGAATGCAGTAGAAGAAAAAAGATACTGTGTTAATAATAAAGTTATGGGATTTATTTTAAACATCTCTAATCTATCAAAATGTCAGATGTGCCAAGAATTTAAAGGATGAATTCTGCCTGAAGTTCCATCAAAGGCTCCTTCTGGTGGCCTTGTGAGAGGCAGAAGGCTGTGTGCTGCCAAGTCAGGCTGGGCTTTGAACTTGACTATGTGCACATGCCAATGTACAGCCTTGCCAAAGAGAAAAGTGGAAAGTTCTGTACTGTCATATTGCTCACTGTGGTGAGGTGGACTTGGTAATTGTATTATATTCTCTCAAAACTGTCAAAGTGAACTTTGTTTTTCAGTACAAAAGTCTTCATGGTTACATATTGACCATGTTATTTGACCAGCTGCTTCTCCTTTTCTAAAACTTTGAAAATTATAAGGCACCAGAGCTTAATGCCATAACTAACAGAAGAATTAGTTTGGGGCTACAGTACAGCTTTTGTACTAGTTCTCACTAGGTTTGTTTTTGAAGCAACTGTGGATTTCTTTGGTAGTTTGATGTTTTTAAAGAAAATGCAGATTCAAAACGATACTTAGTTTGGAGACTAAGATACTGCTTTTTTACCTTTGCTTTGTAACCTTAAATAGTTTGAATGCAAAGTGATCCAGTGGTCTCGGTAGTCTGGAATTGTCACAAAATGAAATGTTTTCCCTTGCTCATTTTTGTGAGGGGAACACATTAGAATATGGTTCTTAGGAATGCAGTAAAGTTGATCGATAAAACATCTGGTGGCTTTTGTACTGGAAAGTATGCTTGATGGTCCTAGGCATAAGGGAATAGAGCAGTAGCACTGCTGTGGTTGGGAATAAATAAAAAATGACAGGCTTCTGCTGAAGATGTGAAACAGCAGGAATAAATATAGTAATCTCCAAAAGAAAAAAAAACAACAATACAAAACGTGCATCAGTTTGAAACCAGTGTATCCCAGAGCAATTTAGGTTGCTTTTACTTAACGTAAAGCATTAATATGAAATCTGTACTTTTCAACAGAGAAATGAATGAGGAGAATTGATACTTGGTTTAGTTGTTCACGTTAGATGGAGTTCTGGTTCTTAATGCATAACTGTTCTTTGTGAGATCCATCTCAACTGAAGAGTAACTTTTCTGCTCTTTGCAGTGAGCTGTCATGGTTTAACCTAAGCCAGCAGCTAAGCACCATACAGCTGGTTGCTCACTCCCACCTGGTGGGACTTGGAAGAGAATTGGAAGAGTATAGAAGTGAGCAAATAGTGAGATTTGTGGGTTGAGATAATGACAGTTTAATAGACAAAGCAAAAAGCTGCACACACAAGCAAAGCAAAACAGGGAATTCATTCATTCCTTTCCCACCAGTTCATCAATGCCCTGGAAAGTAGGGCTCCAATCCTGCATAACAGGTACTTTGTTTTGATGCAGAGTAGCTATATAGAAAATGTGGACATGGTCACATGTTCTAGTAAGTTTACAGTCAGTGAAATGTAACCTTTCATACTGTGATTTGACAGAACTCCTGTGGCTAGGTGAGGGATGTTTATCAGCACATGAGAAAGAACTGAGTGATGGAAATAGAGCTACTTAAACAATATGCAGATTTTATTGGTGCCCACTTGGATGAGCTCTACAATGTGCAGATGCTTTTCTTGTGCTGTGACTTATTCTGTCTGAAATTATTTTCTTTAACCCTTGAAGAGATTATCTGGCAGTGCAGGCTGCTATTTATTCTTTACTTAAGTGATGGGGTTTTTTAAGCTCTGTGAGCTCTTTTCATTTGCATGTAGCCAGACCTTCCCATATGGAAAGTTCTCAATAAAGTCTTAAAATATGTTGGGGTTAATTTATAACAGCTAACCATGCTTTATTTTGTGGTATACAGTTAAAATGTGTATTTTAATTTACCATTCAAAGTAAATAATTTTCTGTATTCTATCAGAAGTGGAGTATTTTTTTATAGCTTGGTGGTTGTTGCGTGTGTGTGTGTGTTACTAATGCAGTATTTCTCCTTCTAGGAAAGAATGGCTGTTCATTTTGTCACATAGAGCTGTGGTTAAGCACTTCCATAAAGAAATTTGTGCTTGCCTCTCTTGAGCTTGCTCAACTTTCTTGACAAAGAGTACTGAAGACCTAAAAGTTATAAGTAACAGAATTTAGACTGTGACCTTGGGAAGGACTCAACATGGAAAACAAAACGAGTAAAAGCTAATGAAAACTTTATATTTCTGGATATTTTTTAAATCTATTAGAAACTTTGTATTTTCAACTTAGCTGAAGAACCATCATGGGCAATACCCAGCGTGAAGTGTATAAAATTACTTTTCCTAGAACACAGTGTTTCTTTTTTTCTGAATATGCCTGATGTATGGAATGTTCCTACTCTATCTCCCAGAAAAACATTGTAGGAAATTGCTGACATACTTTTTTCCCAACTGCTCTTAAATTTGGAAAACTGACAGTGTCATATTTCCAAATGGTGTTTGATTGTTACTCTTCAGTTTTATTTTCTTACTTCTCTTCAGCCTCAAAAGTGAAAAATATAAAGAAAAATTGAAAAATTCAGGTGCACCAGAATGTGTTAATTGAGCAGACTTTGAATGAATACCGGATTCTTTACATGAACACCTCTGCAAAAACTAATGCACTTTCACTGTTAGTGTGCCATCTGCTTAGTGTATGTTTATCATGGGTACCTCATTTTCTAATTTGGGCTGAAGAGGTTCCCCCACAGTACTGCTTCTGAAATTACAGCAATGTGATCAAGATGAATTGTAAAAAAAATTGCAGTTCATAGTCAGATTCCTTGGTGTAAACTCTTAAAGCACTATATAATGTCTCACTACAGATAGCTTTTTCTATGCAGTGTACACTCGTTCTCTGTGGCAGTGGTAGGAGGTACCACTTCCAGTATTGCAGAGTACTCATATGGATAGCAAACAGGGAGTGATTATCCCAAGAGTCATCACATGGATGAATCCTTTGAGGGAAGCATTTGTGAGACTAGTTATGGGAGTAATAGGGCATCTTTCTTATTCCTTCATCCTCTACTTACTTGTTAATTAGATCTTTGTGGTGGGTCTGGGAGTCTTCTCTGCAGAACCTCGTCCTTACAGCAGACAGTGCTGTATGAAGTTGTACAGACTGTCCTGGGTCTTCTCTCCTTTGCATAACCTGCAGGTTATGTCACTCTCTATTCATCACTTCCAGGACTAGCAGACTCCATGTGAGGGACTGCTCTGCACTGTCACTTGCCAGCAGGAGCAATGCTTGCTTCTGCTCCCTCCATTGCTGAAACAGAAAGGCTGGACTGGGCTTGGCTTTGAATACAGGGTTAGAAGGTGGCAGTTAATGGGAAGTAGACACAGTGGCTCTAGGCCAGGCTTTGTAGAGATTAAATTCTGGATGTGGTGTTAATATGATGGAATCAGAAGCTTCCATATGGCTCAGTAGAGCATGTGTGATCGCATATCACCTCTATAAATTCCTGTTATGTACATCTGCTTCTGATCATCAGAAATACCCACTTGACCTGACTAGAGCACCACAAGTGGATTTAAAAATTGCTAGTAGTTCTTTGAAGTGTGTTGTACATCATGAGTACAGTGTTTCTTGTCATCCTGGAGGTCATATCTAGGCTGTTATTTTGACATAGAGATGGGCAAGTTTCCCATCACTGCATGCCTGAGGGATGCTTCTAGCCCATTTAGTGTCCCTGTGAATGTATTTGGCAAAACAGAGTTGATAGCACCAATAGTCTTTATTAGACCAGCTGCTGTAACTGGGAAAATTATGTAAGCTTTTGATCACTACACCATGCTGTAGACTATATCTACTCTGTCAGTAAATTTTGAATAGACAGATAATAAGCAACTGATAATGACCAGGTTATGATGAGGTAGCCATGAGACAACAGTTATGTGCTTTTGGTTGTGGATAGGGTATTGGTCCTGAAGGCCATACTTTGCAAAAAGCAGAGAACAGAATTTGAAGTTAGCATGCTGGCAAAGCTTATGCCTATATATCAGCTGAATAATTTTTCATACTGGGATATTTTGCTGAATATGAGAAAATTACCCCATAGGCAGTTCATAAAAGCAGTTCTGCTTTTGCAGTAAAAATGTCCTTTATTCAATTTTGGTCCTGCAATATTTCTACTTAATATAATACTTTTATAGTAGGGGAAGCAGGGGAGAGGAAGTGGATCTGCTCTCCCCTTAGAATTTGCTGTTCTGTATTTTTGGGACTGGTTATATGCATAAGGCACTGAGGAAAGCACCCTGTGTTATTGTAGTTGTCTCAAGAAATGTTAGTTTATGTAATAAATATATGCAATAGCATAATTAATTTCTCATTATTCATAAAATAAGTGTCCATGAAACGTATGACATTCAAAGACATTAATTAAATTGCTGGTTTATATGATAGGTAAATTGCTTATAAATATATAACCAACCTGTTAATGGTAAAACAATGTTTTGACAAGAGACTAAGTTGCACTTCATAGTAGAGTGATGCAGGAGTCGTAAGTGTTCAGAAATCATAAATCAGTCCTTAAAATTGAACTGGCTGAAAATGTAAGGATTTTGTTTCAGATCATGTGGATTCTTTTTACTGGTTTTGAATGTCCAGGATTGAAACTTCTGAACTGTATGTGCTAGAAGTTTTTCAGTGAAAGCTGGCATACTTTCTCAGTATTATGAACAGACTTTAATGATATTGAATGATTTGCTAGTATTCATAGAATCATAGAATAGTTAGGGTTGGAAAGGACCTTAAGATCATCTAGTTCCGAAACCCCTGCCATGGGCAGGGACACCTCACACTAAACCATGTCACCCAAGGCTCTGTCCAACCTGGCCTTGAGCACTACCAGGGATGGAGCACTCACAACTTCCTTGGGCAACCCATTCCAGTGCCTCACCACTCTCACAGTAAAGATTCATGATGAATCTCATGGTAAGAAATTTTATTGAAATGCCAAGTTGCACTACTTACCACAGTGAAAAACAAGCCTTTAATAATAGAAAAAGGGCTGTAAAAACCAGATGACTTATTTAATATTGTGGAATTCATAGTTGGTTATCAATTTCATGTCCTATCTCCTTTCCTTATAGTGTGTTTGCTCTGTATAGCTTATTTTCTTGTTTTGCAGAGTTGAGGGCTAGTGACCTTTAAGATTTCTCCAGACTGAAATGGGGAAAGGATCACTTCCCACACAGAAAAAAACTAGAGGTAATTGCAAGTTTGAAGAAGAAGAGGGGATAAAGCAGTAGGGAAGTTTTCATGACATGGAAATAATTTACTTAGCAAATATAAACTGGGATTATCTTTGTGTCAGTTGTTTCTTATACAGCACCTTGTATGTTGAGATTGTTGTTAATGACAGGATTCTCATGCACTGCAGCAAGCAGATATGTGAGCCATGAAGCCTGGATTGGTTTTTTCTGGGGGAGTAAAAGCTTCCCCCATTTTTTGGGGGTGTGTTGGCAGGTAGTGTTGCAATTTAGTTTTTTCTTATCAGCATGGGAATAGCTGTGTTCATCTTGCCAGGTTTGGTATGGAATTCTAGTGGCCTTCTGTTAAAAGTCACAGGGCCACACATGAGGATAACAACTACGCTAGGGAAGTCCTGGGCATCTGCATTTGTGTACAGAAATCCTCAGGTTTTCCTGTAATAGTAAATTTGCTGGAGAACTGGCAGAAGGTTTTTTTTTCAGTTAGGTTGGGTTTGGTTTTCCCACTGAAAACAAAGCAGGTGGTTGTGGTCGGCAATGTAAGAATATGTCAGTTTTGACAATATTAGGTAGATTTCTACCGCTTAAGTCAGTAATAGAGTGTGTTTAATTAGTAAAAGTGTTTAAATTGTTACAGTATGAATCTTTTAGGGCCAGAGTGAAAGAGAGGCACAGAATTTAAAAGGTATGCTGTTCCTCAACTTGATTGGGATATAACTGGATATAGCAAGTACTTACAATTGAAGAAATAACAAGTCAATTTTGAAAGGAAATGTATCAACATCAGTTTTTCTCTATCCTCTCAGTTTACAAAGAACTTCCTAAAGGACTATGTTTTGGGTTTTGTTTTGTTTGTTTTTTTTTTCCTGAGACTTGGAGTCAAAATAGTTGGTTTTATGAGTCAAAATAACTGATTTTATGGAGTGTTTAAAAGGTTTACGTGTAGATAACTTGGTACTCAAGTACAGTTAGTTCAGTATAACTCATGTGTGAACTGTATCATTAGTTTTAATTGGCTTGTTTTAAAAACAGATTAGTGTTGGAAAGATAACGCAGTAATTTTCCAAGTGTTAAACTGGGTTTAAAATCCTTCTTAATGGTATACCCTGAAGTGTGTATCTCAGTTGTGTTAAAGATACTAAAGTTAAAAATAAAGGGGAGGAGGAAAGGCATATCTGTGGTGTCAGCAAGGCATGTGGTAAGCTGATGTATAAAGGGAAGGTAATGGATCTGCTTGGATTCCAGCCAGCGGTGCCGGACGTGGGCATTCTGCCGAGGCACATTCCGGGGCATTAAGTGCAATCACTTCCCTGAGTTTACTGAGCCTTCTGTGTAATTCATCTTCCTTGCAGTACACTCTGCCAGGGTCTGGGCATACAGCTTGGGTAGTTTCATTACCAGTGCAACTTCTCAGTAGGTTGTTTTTCAACTGACTTCCGAACACTTAGACATGGGTAGCTCTGTTTGAATCTCCTGTGCAGGCACTATCTTTCAACTTGCTGTTACTTTGAATAGGGTATTAGGACCTTGTTTCTGCTGTAAATTTCTGGTTGTAAACAAATCATCTTAAGAAGATGGCTTTTTAACCTACATTTTTTTATTAATGCCTAAGCGCTGTTGGTGTTGGTGTGCAAAATTAAGTGGTGATACTTCGTTTTAACCTCTGTCATGTTAGCAACTTAATCTGCTACTACAGCTGTTTGCTATCTTACAGGTACACTGGAGGGGAAAAAAAAAAAAAAAAAAAAAAACAAAAAAAAATTTTTTTGAACAAAAAAAGAAAAAAAAAAAAAAAAAAATAATTATGAAAAAAAAAAAAAAAAAAAAAAAAAAAAGTAAAAATAAA
>NDXB01012187.1:129762-140799 GCA_002631895.1 Agapornis roseicollis
TAAAAAAAAAAAAAAAAAAAATGGCGAGTTTTTACCATGTCAGTCATGTTTTTACTTCAGGGATAAAGTAAAAGTTCTTGCTTTTCTTGAATTACCCTGACAATATGTGTCTGTACTTGATTCCGGTATCTTAAAAAGGATAAGGCTTGATGATTACTAACATTTTATTACCACTGTTGTGTGATGTGTTGGCATGTAGCAGTTGTGAGAGAAGATACTGTTCTCTGATACATTAATCCCATGTTATACTGGGCCATTCACAGATCATTCACATAGTCTTCATTACCTAGCATTAATCTTCCATGGCATACTTCCTTCAAATCTTTTGTTTGTGATCATTCCTTACTTCGAGTCCGTATTTAAATATATGGAACATGGAATTTCTGAGTTAATGTGGTGCTGTCCTGGGTTCAGCAGTAGCAGTCATTTTTTTCTCCTTTTTAGTAGCTGGTGCACTGCTGTGTTTTTGACTTTCAGCCTGGGAACAGCGCTGATAACACTGATGTTTTTGGTTGCTGCTCAGTAATGTTTACTCTTCCAAGGACTTTCTGAGTCTCTTGCTCTTCCAGGGAGGAGGGGAAACTGGGAGGAAGCAGAGACAGGACACCTCACCCAAACTAGCCAAACTGCCACAGCATGTCATCTCATAGCAGCCTTTCAGTATCTGAAGGGGGCTTTAGGGATGCTGGGGAGGGACTCTTCATTAGGGACTGTAGTGACAGGACAAGGGGTAACAGGTTCAAACTTAAACAAGGGAGGTTTAGATTGGATATAAGGAAGAGATTCTTTCCTGTTATGGTGGTGAGGCACTGGAATGGGTTGCCCAAGGAAGTTGTGAGTGCTCCACCCCTAGCAGTGTTCAAGGCCAGATTGGACAAAGCCTTGGGTGGCATGGTTTAGTGTGAGGTGTCCCTGCTTCTGGCAGGGGGTTGGAACTGGGTATCAGTCAGCAGGCGGTGAGTGGTTGTGTTCTCTTCCCTTGTTATTTCCCTTATCATTATTATTATTGGTGGTACCAGTAGTGCTTTTGTGTTATACCTTAGTTACTGGATGGTTCTCATCTCAACCCATGGGAGTTACATTCTTTTGATTCTTCTCCCCATCCCTCCAGATGTGGGGCAGGGGAGGAAGGGTGAGGTGTGAGAGACTGCGTGGCTGACTGAGTTTAAATCAGGGAACATTAGTGCAGCACTCTTGGTTCCTCTTGATCTGGGTTTTTGTCTTAATCATGTGATTCTTTTCTTTTAGTCCAGACAGTCAAATTCTATTTCCTAGCTTTTCACATAGTCACAAATAATTAAAGGCTTTCCAGACATAACCTAGAAAATTATTTATGGAAGTACAGTGATTGTTATCTGTTTTAATGTATTAAAAAAACCCCACAAACAAACAAACCCAAACAAAAAACACCAAAAGAACCCTACGTTATTTTTCTGATCTCTTGTTCTGCTTTACTTTCCTAGTAACAGTTAATGGATTTACTTGGAATCTGTGAAGTGATTTGTCATTTTTCTAAGCTTGTTCCTCATTCATGGAAAAGCACTAGGAATTGGGGAAAAAAAATTGTGTCGATAAGTAAATTTGGAAGAATTAATACATACTATAGCAATATCTGTATTGTATCATTGATACAATTGATACTGTGAGGGTGGTGAAGGCACTGGAATAGGTTGCCCACAGAAGTTGTGAATGCTCCATTCCTGGCAGTATCCAAGGCCAGGTTGCACAGGTCCTTGGGCAACATGGTCTAGTGTGAGGTGTCCCTGCCCATGGCAGGGGGTTGGAAATAGGTGGTCTTAAGGTCATTTTCCAGCCAAAACCATTCTAAGAGTCTGTGATTCTATGATACTGTGATTCTCAGGTGTTCTTTGATCAAATACCTCTTGCTGTGCGAGAAGACAGTAAATTGTTTTTTAATAATGCTTCTATGAAAATACTTTTTTTTTCAGTATCCAAATAATTGCGTAAATTGCTTTCTTAAGATGTTAGATTAATACTTGCGGTAGTTTCATTTTAATTATGAGCAAAATTGCAGCACTTTAAACTGGTATGGCAGAAAGATGACCAAAATTGGTACTGCATGTCATTCCATAGGACAGGCAGAAACAGTGATGCTCTTACGTTGTGTGTGCTTTGGAGTGAGCAAGATCTTTTTTATGCAGAGCACAGAACATGAAATAGGGGTTGTATACTTGTGGAGTTGGCAGGCGGAGAAGTGAGTTTGTGTGGTGTGTGGGTTGGATTTCTTTTACTGTGTGGTTGGTTGGTTTGTTGGGGGGTGTTACAGTTTTGGGGGAGTTTTTTTGAGGGGGTGTTTTGATTTTTTTTGTTTGGTTTTTAGTTTGTTGTTTGTTTTTTTTTTTAAATGCAGGGGCTTTTACTCCTAGTTCTACCCTTAGGATGCAGTTCCAGACATATCTTTTCTCATGGACAAAAAAGACCTACACCTGATGAGCAGCTGTGAAAATTAGATGCAGAGATTTTCAAGGACTTAACTAAGTTGCCTGCATGTTTAATTTTGCTAGGAATATTTCTACATATTTGTATTTTTTTGGAGATGTAATAAAATAGATAATTTAAAACTGTTGGCTATCATATATAAATAGAGATTTATTATTGGTAACGTACCAATGGTAAGTACCATTGGTAAGTTCAAACAAAGCTGTGGAGCAGACCAAAAAGTAAATGGTATGGATAGTAAAATAATAGCAGTCTTGAGGTCTGTAATTCTTTCATGGATTAGATACATGATGTTTTGCCAGCATTATGTTCAAAAACCTGTTCCTTTACTATTTGTAATTTGATTTCAGTCATGCATAGACTTGTTGACAGCTCTTTACTAGAAATCTACCTTTGCAAGAGACTAGAACCCCACTGTATAGCAATAAAGATATCAACATATCAGCTGCAAGAATTATTTTTCAGCTATATTAATATGTAGATATTAGAAAATGGGAAAGAATTTAAGCAGAAGTGTGCAAATAAAAACTTAATTTGTCATATTAATTGCATGGCTGCCTGACTATGCTGGTTTTGTTAGAATTGTGCATTATTTTGTTTATGAAATATCAATATGCAAATTACTTTTTCAAGTTTCCTGTATTTAAAAAAAATGGTCCTGCCTAACAAATCTCTAGCTGTCTTTAGGGTTTGAGATTTGTGTCTTAAACTCTCTTGTTAGTAAGGGCCTACAAGGATGTTGGAGAGGGAATCTTCACTAGGGATTATAGTGATAGGATATGGGGTAATGGGATTAGATTTAAACCAGGGAGGTTCAGGTTAGATACAAGGAAGAATTAATTTCCTGTGAGGCTAGTGAGGCACTGGAACAGGTTGCCCAGAGAAGAGGTAAATGTTCCATCCCTGACAGTGTTCAAGGCCAGGTTGGACAGAGCCTTAGGATAGGAAGAAGGAAGTTCTTTAAGGGTGGTGAGGCACTGGAATAGGTTGCCCAAAGAAGCTGTGAAGGCTTCATCCCTGGTGGTGTTCAAGGCCAGGTTGGACAGAGCCTTGGGTGACATGGCTTAATGTGAGGTGGCCCTGCCCATGGCAGGGGCCTTGGAAGTAGATGATCTTAAGGTCCTTTCCAACCCTAACTATTCTATGATTCTATGGATTGAAAAGATACATTCTATAGTTCTATTGCTCATAGAGGTGTTGCTGTATTTGGCATAGTGCGACTGATGGCATATACTGGACAATGCCATTTTGTAAAACACATTAGTAAAACTCTTGAATTGGCATTAAATAGATGAAAATACTTGTTTATAAACGTTTGAAAGTTGTAATGTAACCATTATGAGGAAGCTGCGCTTTGCTTGCCTTCTGCCACACACATACTTTGAGAGTATGTTGATAACTGGATCACTTTATTTGGCTTTGTCTCCACGGGCTTAAACTTAAACCTTTCCTCTGAGCACATTACTCCAGTGTGTTTTGCTTATCCATGAACTGGGAGACATGTCCAATCTAATGACTTCTTTTTTGGCATTTCCAGTTGAATTGGTTCTGTTAATTGCTAGAAGTTCCCATTTTGAGGTTGCAGCGTTTAGAAGTTTACTGATTCTTTGGATCGTAGGTTCAGAGCTAGGAACAGTAAACCTAGTTAATCTGGTTCTGTTGTCTTGCTCTGTTTGGTTTATTTGTTCTGTAGCTGGAGGCTAACCCATACCTATAATAGCCTTTGTTGTCTCCGTATCTTTTCAGGCTCTGCATTCACATTTTTAAAATGTGCAGAAGAATGATGATAATTGTGTACAGTATTCAAAACTGTGGTTACATGAGTGGCACAGTGATTTTCTTCTTCTTTTTATTCTTTCATCATTTCCTGATGATCCTAGCCTTAGATTTTCCTTTTTGATCACTATTGGGATTTTTAGCTAATGTATTTGGAGAGCAATGTATGATGATTCAGTTTTTTTCTCCCAGACGAGTAACAGAGCTCGTATCATTCATCAGGTGTAATTTCTTTTTCTATGTCCTTTCTTTTATGTTTACATGGAATTTTATCCTTCAGTCATTCATACCTTTTGATCAGCTTTATTTTTGATTGCACCAAATAATTAGTAAGCCATTTGACTTTTTTTCAAACTAGCTTTCTAATCGTAGATGTGCTGGATCACATTGACCCTTTCATAACTCTGCTGGAAAAATCTTTCATATGAAAACCTGTTTATTTCTGCTCTTGCTTTCTTTTGTTTTAATGATTTACTTAATTCCATAAAAACTTTCCCTTTTGTCCTCTGTTACCACAGTTTGTTTAGGAGATTTCTTAACCTTTTGTCAGTTAGCTTGTCCAAACTTACTGAAAATTCGAATCTGTTTTATCATTAAAATCACACTTATGCAGCTGCTTATCAGTCCTTCAGCTGCAACTAGTAGCGATGACTTCCCTCTACAAAAGTTGTTGACTCTTCTCGTATATTTATCCATATGCTTAGTCTTGCTTTTTCAGTTATAAACTGTTTTGATACTGTCCTGACTTATCTGCCCAAATTCACTGACTTATAAAAATTCACTGACAGATCACAGAAAGATAATTTTTGTTTAAATGATATAATATTTGATTTTGTCATTGCTGTCTTATACGAATAAATTTCACACCACTGTTCTTAGGTCATTATTTTCATATTTTACTTTGTCTGATCCTGGTGACTTCTCTAGATTATATTCTGATGATGATTGCTTAAAATGCTTTCTCTGTTCTATCTCTGAGAAAGGCTGTGCAGCAACTTCCATCAGCTCTTCTATGGTGAGCAGCAGGGGAATGAAAAAATCAATGTAGCTTTTCTGGTACTTTTGTTTGAGATCTTCCTTCATGTCTCAATCACATATTCAGCCTACTCATTCTCTCTCATCTTCATGCTTGTCCTTCGAACAGGTTTTAATTGTGAATTGAGAGAGTTATTAAAAACTTGATTTTAAAGTTTATTTTTGCTCTGCTTTTTTACGATTTCTGGTTAAATAGCTAAAGTTTATGGGGAGTTCTCTACCACCATTTTTTTTTTTTTCCACTGCTTAGGAGCTACATCCACTTCTAAAAAGATTCTTCTACCTAGAACAGCCTTCTCCAATGTGGTTTTTAAATCAAGCTGGCTTTTCTAGGTCTTTTTTGTTATCGTTGCTTGCTTGTTTTTAATAAGTGATATGTGTTTACTGTGAGCTTCTAAGCATTTTGCAGATAATCCCTGTCACGTGCAAGTATTTACATGTGCAGGTATTTATGCTTCCAGGTGCTTGTTTTAAGTAGCCTCTTAATTCTTACATTTTACGTTTACTTTTGTGAAATTTAACCTTATAAGAGTGGATATATTTTATATGCTGGGTGGATGCTGTGCTTACAGACCTGTTGGCTTTCCCACAGAAAGGGGTAAGGGAAGAACAGTGGGAGCCATTTACTTTAAATTTTTCTCAGGCTTTTAGCACTGTCTGTCATAATATTCCTGTCTCCAAGGCAAGATACTACAGTTTGGATGGGTGGAAAAGATGAGTGGAAAGAATGGTTGAATGATCAGCCTCAGATGGTAATGGTTAATGAGTCTTATTTGACCTGAGGCCCAGTGAAACAGACAAACACCAAATTGATGGGTACAAGTTGATACGCAGAGCTGCCATTTGGAGAGACATAGATAGGAATAGGACAGCATAGATTGATATGAATAATAATATAATAATGAATAATAATAGATAATGATATTAATAATGAATAATAATAGATGTCATAGCTATATTAATTATAATATTGATATTATAATTAAATTCAGTATTATTTTATTATTAAATATACTACATATACAATATTCAGTATGATATTGTATAATATATATGTATAGAAACATATTTTTATAGATATAATATATTAAACATAACATTAATATTACAATTAAATATAATAATTCTTATTATAGATAGTAATAATAAATAATAATAGGTAGGAATGGGACAGCAGGAACCTCATGAAATTCTAAAAACAGATGAAAAGTTCTACTCTTGCAAAGGAAGAATTCTTTGCATCAGTACTGTCTGAAGAGCACATCTGTGGAAAGGGTTAGGGTTTTGGTGGACAGCAGCCTGAATGTAAGTTAGCAGTGTGCCCTGGCTGCAAAAAGGGTGAAGTATCCTGGGATATATTAACAGTAGATTGAGGGAAGAAAAATCATTATTCCCCTTAGCTTGGCATTCTTCAGACCATGTCTAGAATACCACTCCCAGTTTTGAACTTTCTAGTACAGAAAGGCATCAGTGAGCTGGAGAGAGTTCAGTACAGAGCCACCAAGACAGCTGGGGGCTTGAATGCTTGCTGTGTGAAAAGAGACTGAGGTATCCGGACTTGTTAAACCTGGAGAAGAGGTTCCAGGAGGGCCTAATAGCATCCTTCCAGTGCCTAGGAGGATGTTATCAAGAAGATAGAACCAGGTTCTTGGCAATGGTGAATGGTGGAAAGTACAAGATGCAGTGGATATAAATTGAAGTAGGGAGGGTCCTACCAGATATTTTTTAAAAACTAACAAGTATAGTGGAGGTACACAGTGAGATTTTATGCCTCTTGGCATTACTGTTGAATTTTTGGCCCCTTTTATTTTGAGGTGTTTGATATGGTAATTCTAACATTCTTTTAACAGTGCATTAACTAAAATAAAAGGAACAGGTACTGGAAAAATACAGGAATGCTCTCAGCTGCTGCTGTTGCAATTACATGGTGTTCCCATTCCATAGTACTTGGGTTGGAATGCTGTTCAAGATGTAGTGTCTAATGGTGTTGGGCTGTATCTGGTCCTGTGTTTTTTGGGTTTGGTGTTTTACCACTTACCTATCTTGATGCAGAGTAGCAACATGTAGACCTGTGGAGTCCATAGATAGTCATTATTTCACTGTTAATAGTCCAGCTATTCAGAAAACAGATTTAGAAAGAGAGCTGTGAATAAAGATGTGAAAACAAAACCTTAACAGAAAGTATATGTTGGTAAAAACAATTAATTTCAGGCACTTCCAGACTTGCAAAAGTGTAAGCGTAAATGGAGGGATGAAAAATATCATTACATCTCAGCAAGTAACTTGGAGACATCAGATACACAGGAGTCCTACCTTTATTTGTTGTGGAAAATTACATAATATTTAATCTTTCTTTTAATGTAGAAAATTCCAGACTATTAGTGAAAACTTGCTGTTGTCTGAACTGAACTGTTCTTAACTTGTAGAGGCAGTATTATTTCTTCTGTTACTTCCTCAAACATATTCTTCAACTTGAATTTGGTTCTGTATGATAAAGCCTTCTGAGGAAGCTCTCTTAACCTCTGATTACAGTTGCACTAGATTGTAGCCCTCTTTTCCTTGAACTAGGAATGAAAAAGTAAAATGGGTTTCACTGTTGTTTTTTTGCTTGCCTTAACAGAATTCGATCACCTGAAATGCTTTGTAAGACAGTTTGATTATTGATCATTGTAGGAAAGTAACTCATATAAGTAAAGTGTATCAAAGCTTTTTCTAATTTGTGCTCTGCTACCTTGACTCCCTCACGTTTCTGTTTTCACAGTTGAGAAGTTATCTTTTTCTCATGGAGAGAGATACAAGTTCAGCCAAACAAGAACTGAGAAACTCGGCCAGCATTTATGGCACTTTTTTATAGTATGCTGGCTGCTGAGAAGAAGCTGTCTTGAACTCAGAATTTACTGGGTTTCAGGTTTATAGAATCATAGAATAGTTAGGGGTGGAAAGGACCTTAAGATCATCTAGTTCCACCCCCTCTGCCGTGGGCAGGGACACCTCACAGTAAACCATGCCACTCAAGGCTCTGTCCAACCTGGCCTTGAACACCACCAGGGATGGAGCACTCACAGCTTCCTTGAGCAACCCATTCCAGTGCCTCACCACCCTTACAGTAAATAACTTCTTTCTTATATCCAATCTAAACTTCCCCTGTTTAAGTTTGAACCCATTACCCCATATCCTATCACTGCAGTCCCTAATGAAGAGTCTGTACAGTCCCTAATGAAGGTTGGTTTTTTTTCCTTTTCAATGACCATCACCAGATTTCACCTGAAGGCAAAAATATTTAGTTTCTACAGCATAAAGTGTCAGCATTTAGCAGCTAATTATGTCATGAACCATCTCCTGTTGGTTTTGAGCATTTGGCATCCAAGACATTTATTAAGATCTCTCTTAAAAGCTTCAGGTGTAAGTCAAAATAGAAGCTAGAAATATACTTGAATGTTTTATCCAAATTCTGTACTTGCAGTTGAACACAGTGCAAAGTACCTGAAGTGAATAATTACAAGCACAAAGTTAAATAAAAAGCTGGTTTGTAACAGAAATGTTATCTTTCATGATTAATCCTGCTTATAACAATTAATGGAGTTGTGAAGATAGAAATCTTTCAAAAATCTAGCACAACTGATTGTAGAAATATGCAACAGCAGGTATTTATGCAGCATTTCTTTCTGTTTGTGAATATACTTGTCCCATACAGGTTGGTTGAACATAATGACATTTTTAGTCATCTCATCCTGTCTTCATCAGTTTTTCTAGAACAAAAAGTAATGCAAATTGTCATTGCAAGACAGGGTCACTTCTTGTTTTCTCTACATAACGTAGAGAAAATGGTGGATTTCTTGAGGTTGTGATTGCGATTCCATGATTACAAACGAATCAAGAGATGCAGAAGCAAAGTTTAAACTGGCTCACTGGTAGCACAGGACCTGTAGCATGTTTATCACCACAGCATGACTGTTTAGTCCTGCTGAGAACCTTCAGCAAAAGATACACTTGGGGGAAGTTTGAGTTACCTTTAATTGCTTTTAACAAATTAAGAAACAGCTGCATTGTAATTGGGGAGTACTGTATGCTGTTCTGAAAAACTCTTCTCTCTTTCTTTATATGGGTTAAAGGATCTTTTTGTCCATCCGTAAGCTGTAGGCAGCAGTTGCCAATTTTGGCTCCAGTCATGAATTTTGAAAGCACAATAGACAACATGTTCTCCTTAAAGGCAGGTAATAGGTTTCAGTTAGGCTGCGCACTGCCAGGATTTTGCTAGTTCCCAAGAGCATAAGTATTATTCTTACTTTGTCTGGTAATTTCAACAAAAATGCTTAAATAAGTCTTAAATTTGATAAAGATTTCAAAGTCAAGAAATATTGCAGTTAACTGCAGTACAGCATAGTTCATGTTGTCCTTTGTTAAAGTCATGTTAACCCAACCTAAACAGAAAGCTTTCTCAGCTAAACTGTAAGCCTTGCTAGTATACAAGCATTTGTAAGGGAAGCAAAAATGATCATTTCTGTATTGTCAGGTGAACAAGGATGTATCAGAAATTCTAATCCTGTTTGAAAATGTATGTGGCCCATGATCTCCTGCCTTCCTGCATCCAAGGGATTCCTAGGAAAACGGATAGCAGTGAGTATATTACACTGAGGGTACTGATTTAGTTTGTAAGGCTTTGCTGGTCCTCAAGTAATATAGTCTTAAGGGTGACTTAGAATTTGGGCTTTCTCTGTGGAGTATAAAGTTCATGTCAGCAATTATTTCATGTCTAATTAATGGTCTTCATAAATTTCTGTGAGCATTTTTCTCATTTTCTTAGGAAACTACTATAATGTTGAAAGTGATATCCTGTGGCTAAGATTTTGTCTTTTCCCTACTTTGTCACCATCTATATTTAAAACAAACCCACAACCTCATAAGGATTAGAGCCACCAATATGCTAGAAAATTATTGTATTAATGAATGCCTTCAAACAGCTTTTCTATTAAAAGAATTTATCATTGTATGTAGACCCATCTGTAGACTTACCTGGCATTACTTCAATACACAGCAGTCTTAGTACTTTTGCAAATTTTTGTTATTTTCGTCACATACATTCTCTTTTTATCTTGTAAAGTGTCTTTTCTGTATCCTGAAGCATGGTTTTTGCATTGCTCTCATTATGCCTTTCATGGCACTCCTTGGTCTGGCATTTGATGATTATCAGTCACTTTCCAAGGCATAACTTGTGAAGGAAAGGAAATACTCAATCTTACCTCTCTAGGACTGCACATGATCCTGTACAGTTTCTTCTTCATTCGCCTGGATTTTTTTTCTTTCCTTTTGTCAGTGGTATTTAAAGGCAGGCTGTTGCTTGCACCATTTTGTTCAATGCCAAAGCTGTGAAGCTGCTGCTGATGTGCTATAGTTTATTGATGAATAAATCCTGAAGCGCTTCAAATCCAAATATGTCTGTAATTGTAATAATTGTTTGGTTTCAACTAGGGGGTCATTTAATCAGTAGTGGGGAAAGGAAACACAGCTCACTGTGAAGCAGTCTGCTCTTGAGGTCTGCATAGCTGTGCTGCAGTAGTCCTGATCAGTTTTAGAGTAGTGTACCTCAGTGGATCCTGGCTAGTTGGCAGTGTACAACCTTCATTGTGCATTACTTGCCTATTCCATTTAAAGAAAGGAGTAAACAAAAGAATTTCATTTCCTACTTGCCAGTTTTTTGCTGTGGGCTTTTTTTTTTTTTTTTTTTGGTTTTTGGGTGCATTTTTTAGCATTTCTTTTTTTTGGTGG
>NDXB01012187.1:146891-161269 GCA_002631895.1 Agapornis roseicollis
TATGTGAGTTTTTTTTTTTTTTTTGCTGTAATCTATCTATCTATATATATATATAAGAAGCCCTGTATAGCTTAATTAAAAATTCAGTGCCAATTTATGTTTGACAAAAAGCTAAACAATGCATTAGACTAAATTGTCCATTACACTTTTATGCAAGACAGTGTAATTACATGAAAAATAGCCTTAACACTAAGAATAAAATTTATCATAGGATAGTGCTAATGCATTTCTATGCAATGAGAGTAGGTTTAATTATAGTACATTTAAGATTAGTATGCCAAGGGCAATAAACTTTACAACAACATATGAAATTTTAATAAGCATGAAGCATCATAAGAACAATGTAGACTAAACCTTCCTTGCATTCGAAAAGCTGAAATGCAAAGAAGTTTTTATTTATTGCCTCAGGTAAAAAAGTCTGTAGAAACACATAAGTGATGACAAAGCTTTGATGTTAATAAACCCAAATGGAAGTCAAAAATCAAAGTGTGTAAACGGCTAGGTTATAAAAAGAAAGATGACAGAGTTATACCCTGTAATTACGCATAATTTGTGCTTTTGGCACAGCTATTTGTCCTGCATGAATGAGAGGTTGTGTTATGTTTTCTTGTCCTTGTATAATAGAATTGCAGTATGGGCACATCCCACTTAAAACCTCCCTAGGTTTTGTTCTTTTTTTTTCCAAGAAGTATTTGAAAGCAGTATGCATATTGATCCCCACTTACATACTATGGTTGGTTTGCCCTTCCTAGTCCTTGAAAATAGTCATAAGCTGAGTGTGTGTAAAACACTTCCAGCTAGAAGCAAAGTACTAATTTTAGAAAAATGCAGCCTTGAGCATAAATCACAAACTTATGTCATACAAATAAGTTACATCCAAAATAGAGAAATAATAATCCAATTAATTATTCAATGAGTTGTTCTGTTTAGCAGCTGCGTAATTGTCCGTCTCATCTATATTTTAAACTATTGTAGAACAAATTTCTGTTAATTAAATAATTTGATTCCTGTCTTTATGCTATCTCTGTATGAGACATGAAATTTTCAGTGCTGAAACCAATTTTACAACCATCTATTGCTGCCATGCACTGTGAAAGTTTAAAAGAAATACTTACTTTCTGTGTTGCAAAGAAACTGAAAAAGTTCATTGATTATGTGAAAACTTCAGATTTTACTGATGTCTACTTAACTGTACCTGTATTATTTTTAAACTTTCCTGGTTAGGAATAATTACTGTATTTTTAGACGTGCTAAAGTCTTTGTGTCAATATGAAATTACCACAAGGTTTGATACTAAAGTGTGGTTTTAATCTCTGATGTGAAGTTCTCAGCTCTCATTTGATTGGATGTGAAATACCCCTGCAGAGCATAGAATCATTAAATAGCTAGGGTTGGAAAGGACATTAAGATGATCTAGTACCAACCCCCCTGCCATGGGCAGGGACACCTCACACTAAACCATGCCACCCAAGGCTCTGTCAAACCTGGCCTTGAACACTTCCAGGGATGGAGCATTCACAACTTCCCTGGGCAACCCATTCCAGTGCCTCACCACCCTCACAGTATAAAAGTATCTCCTTATATCCAATCTAAACTTCCCCTGTTTAAGTTTGAACCCATTACCCATTGCCTATCACTGCAGTCCCTAATGAAGAGTCCTGCATCCCTATAGGCCCCCTTCAGATACTGGAAGGCTGCTAGGAGGTCTCCACGCAGCCTTTTCTTCTCCAGGCTGAACAGCCCCAACTTTCTCAGCCTATCAGCATCTTTTGGTTAGCTTACATTACATGTTTAAGGCTGTAAATGCATGATATGCAATGTAAGAATTTGCTGCTCCAGTAGTGCAAAGGCACTTGCCAAAGTTTATATTTCTCTTATACATGAAAAATTGGTGTGATTGCTTTTTATCTTGGCCTAAATGTATTTTTGATTTGTTTTCAGTGTTTCCTTTTTCATTTGAAATTCAAGTCTGACACGTTCAGAAGTTTTCAAATTATTTCTGTGAATGCTGCAGCGTGATTGCATGTCAGTGTTGCTGGTGGCATGAGGTGACCCTCTTGCATCCTGTGGGTATCCTTCTGTCTGCTGGTACATCCTTGGAAGGGTGTTTGCTTGTCCTGAAGTGTATAAAACTACCTCTTTCTTTCCAGTTGTCTTCCCAGTTTATGAAGCTGTTTTCATGAATTCTACCTTGAAGAACAAACTCCCTGGTAGGGAAAACGGGTGCTGTAATGATTCAGATATTTCCCTTCTGTTTGGGCCAGGGAAGCTGCATTTTTCCTTCTGGGGATGTGTGTTCGTTCAAAGGTGAGGGATTCCCCCTTCCACTGTGTCATTCCTGACACTTTTATGTGTCTCTCTTGCTTCTGGTGTCATACCCCATTCCAGAACTCCTATGGCTATATTGGGGAAAAGGATTTGGCAAGTCTATAGCTTCTTCTGCTGTTAAAGAGATAATCTTCTTGTTATAAAACTGGTTATGTAAGTATTTAATTTCAGAGGTCACATTTCTGTAAGCTAAAATGTTGGCCTAAAATTTCTGGAAGCCTATGTGGGATATTATTTAAATAAAATTTTAGAAAGCAAAACCTCAAACAGTGTTATTTCAACTTCTGCCCATGCTGTCAGTATTTTAAAATATCTTCAGAAGATTTAAGGGAATTGTCATAGTACGCGAATAAGATGCTACTGTAGTAACTTCAGCTTTTCTGTTGAAATTGTGTGGGATTCAGTAGAACTCCAAACCTCCGTGGGATGTGACGAGAGCAGAACTTTGAACAGAAGTTCAGTAATGCTCATGTGATTTGGTAGTTACAAAAGTAGATGCCTGAGAGAGGTTTTAAACTAGTTTTCCACATTACCATAGTACTTGTGCATCCTTAAAATTTGAAGAAAAAATTCAAAAACCCTGTATGCTGTGTATGGTCAGTAAGTGCTAAAGATGTACATTTTCTGCTTTATCAGTGAAACCACTCTTTTAAACGTGTTCTGATCAATACTGGGTTTTTGTTTTCTGTAGATGTGATATTGTTAGTGACATATGGATTAATATTTCTTTATATTATCTCGGAAGTTAGAAATGCTGATCTCCTGGAGAGTTCTTCAAGTATGGTTCATGCTGATCAGTTACTTAAAGGCTTTTTGTTTTCGTATTTTCCTCCCACTGAGATCCCCTTTTTCATTTTATCTGTCCAGTGTACCCACTTTTTCATTTTATCTTTTTGATTTTTATATTTTAAACTGCATTTTCTAACTACAGGGGAATGAAAAGATGTGACCTGTACTTCTCTCCTAAGTCAGGTGGTGGAGCCATGCTCCAAATGGCTCAGCTCCTTGCCATTTCTCCTGCTAACATTGTGAGTTAAGCTTTCCTAGACTTCTAAAAATCTGCTTCTTGGGCCCAAGTATCTGCTCACAATTGTTGCTATTACTGAAGTGCTTGTGCTTGTTGAAAATTAGCACAATTTCAGAACTGCGGGCACTGTTTGTTCCTCACCAGATGGTAATTCATGTTTAATTAACAAATCAATTTTAAGTTTTGTTAAGCCCGCACTGTATGGTCATGCATGTGTACCCTAGCTTAGGGTGAGTCTTTCCTTTGTGTTTCTGATCGTTACCTGCTTTTTCCTCTTTTGCTTCCACTTTCCCCCTAGTTAATTATAAACCTCTTTCCTGTCTCTCAGCTTTCCAGATCTGTCAGAACTGAGGTCCTTGATCTATCCTTGATCCTTGGACTATCCCAAGCTAGGTTCAACTTACCCCTGAACTATCTCCCCTCTCAGCCAACAGAATGATATGAGGCAGACAGTACATGAAGCTCCACTGAACCTGAGCAAAGATGTGACCGCTCTGGTTGTGCCAGCTGCCACCTTTGATTGCAGATGGTCTGGCTTGCAGGACAGGAGTGCATGGAGTTTCTTAGCCAGCCCCCATTGATCACAACTCCTCAGGTCAAACCCAGCAAGTCTGTGCAACTTTGGAGGAATGACTAATAAATTATCTGTGACTTCCAAATAATCTTATTGTAGAGAATCTGATTTGCCTGTCAATTGACCAGATTCATTATGTGGTAGGAAAAAGAGTCTGAACATTTTTTCTTTTTTGCGTTTTTAGTCTGTTTGAGATGAATGATTTCATGAGAATTCTCTTTAACTCCGGTATATAAAAAAGGATTTTTTTTGCTTGTTCTCAAGTGGAGTAATTTCAAATTAAAAGTATTATTTTTAATTAAGAATGGTTTTCTTTCAAACATGACGGTGTGAAGTGGGAATTTAAAAGCATACTTCAATATGTCTTCCACTATTTGGGAAAAAATGCTGTTTGGGAAAAAATACCTCTGAAGTGTTGGTGTTTGGCAGATGTGAAATTTTCATGTGGTTTCCTCCTAAATTGGTATATGCACAACGTACTCGTATTAAAACTGATCTTTCCATTATCCTTTTACTCTGATGAGGTACTGCTACTTGTTGAGAACCAGAAAGATACCTTAATGTGAATAGAGGATTGGACTTCCTGTGTGAAACTGTAGCATTGCTTAGAGACTTATTTATGTTAATGTGTGGTTTAAAAAACAAAACAAAACAAAACAAAAACAAAACAACCACCAATGTTAATTTAGATGTGTGGTTACAGAGATATTTTTGATAATGATTAGAAGTAGTATATGTAGATTAAAATTGAAATAATGGATAAATTATCCTTTTCCAAATATTTAAGTGTAGTTACATTTGACTTATAGATGGAATATTTTTTTTCTACTTGTTCTCTGAAGTCTATATCAGTTCTGCATTCTTTGTCTCTTTCTGGTGGTCTGGGGTTTTAAGCTATTAATTTGATAGATGTCAAAGCATTGCCTTTGTTTATAGTGTAGTATCATCTTTATTTGAGAAAATATGGGGATGCTGTCTGATAATGACAGAAGACAGATTTGTGTTCTTTAAAGCACTTGCTCCAAATCAAATTGTACAAAACCAAGAAGTGTTTTATTTCAGAACATTCATATACTAAAATGTTTGAGTACTATGTAGGCAATTCAGCCAAACCAATAAACTTACACACACACACACGTATGTCTATGTATATATCTGTTGATGCTTCCACATCAAAACCTGCTAAGAAAAAAGGCAAGAAACTTTCCGGTGGCATTTTTGCATTGTCGCATTAATATGGTGGCAATGGAGGAAGCACCTATCTAATACAAGACAGGTTGGTGTGGTTGTCTTACCTGCTCCATCTCTGCCTTTCCTGTTGAAAATGTTAACAAAAGGGCTAGGTTTTCTTTGTTTAACTAAAATCTGTCCTGGTTTAGAAACATAAACTTTTGCATGAAAATTGTACCATGTTTTTTTCTAGTAGGCTATAGCTTGGCTTTTTCATGCCTTGATGCCAGCGTTTTCTGTTTCCAGACTGTGACCCTGAATACAGTAAAAACATGGTAATAGTCCTAGCAGAGAACCTTTTATCTGTTTTGGTTCTGAGAATTTTTTTAAGTGTTCCAGAAAGAAAGCACTTCTATTCACCACTGTTATTTCACATATTCCTGTAGTTCTGTAATTTATATTTTCCAGAGATTTTTGCATCTAAGGTTATGATATTTAGGTCTTTTTAAAACCAACTTTCAGAATTACTGTTTTACTGAGATATTGTGTCTGCCAGTATTAAGTAGGCCAGGAGTATTCTATTCTGCTTTTAAAAACAGTAAAACAAACTTTGTCCCTTTAAATGGAAGTGAGAACAGCATTATGTAATGGCCGTTGTTTTTAGCTTAAACTTCTGGAGTACACCACAAATAAAATCCTAGCTTTTCTGTGCCCATTGAAAGTGACGAGGAAAACATAACCTTCATGATTTCTGACAAACAAATGAGGGTTACTTATGGCAAGCCAGCATTGTTGAATTAGAAGCTATATTCCAAGCCTGCTTGTAAGTCTTCACAAATCCTATCACAATGGAAGCCATGGAGTAACAAAAATATTGTGAAACAAATGCCTCCTGGGTGGCTAATTATTGGCATTCTTTCCTTTTTACTCAAAGAGAAGCTCTGTATCTTCCCTGTAAAATGCTGTCAGACTCGAGAGCAAGAATGCTTTGGGGTGGGGAGCTGAAATCTCTTCAGTGGTTTATTCGTGAGGGATTTCTTATTAATGCTTATATTTTATTGGAAGAAAAAAATAGTTCTTAAAAGGAATTGCATTAAATCCTTTCTGTCACAAAAGACTGTTAATACCTTGGCTTTCTCTATTAAAATATCATGTAAACAATGATTGCATTATTTGTGCTGGTTCATGGATGTTGTTCCAGTTAGAAATAAATGTTGAATTCAGAGGAACAGTTAATACAGAATCTTAATTTAACATATTTTGTTTAGATGAACTAATGGAGTGAGAGGGCTTTTCAATTTATTATACTTTGGTTTTAAGCGAATTCCAAAGCTTTTCTGCTGATTTGAAGTAAGAACTTACGATCATATTACCGTTTTTCATGCTCTGTAGAGGTTGTAATTATTTCCTTTCTCTGAGAATTCCTGTATCAGCTTGGTTATTAAAAGCTTTAGATGCCATAATGTTAATTAGAAAATTACAATGGTTTAATTGCGTTTTGATCTTTGTGGAAAAGTGGCAGTTCTCAGAGAAGGAAGGAAGAAAAAGCCAGTATGTGCCTTCCTGTATCTGTCTGGAGGTGGTTCATGTTATAGAAGATTTTCAATGAGTGTGAAAAATTAGTCTCAAAGTTGAGACACATTTAGAAACATTAAAGAAAATAAACGTTGTCCAGGAAATCTGAATTTGAGGGAAGAAAAGTAAGTTTGCCAAAGTTATGCTTTCATATTGGCCATGCAAGTCACTAAATGCATTCTCACTTAATGAATTTTGATTTAATAGGCCATTGCTTGTGTTCCAGTAACTTCAGTTCTTTACAGAATCTGGGGAAATATTGCTATAAATGTGAACAATAGCCATCTCTTGTGATACCTTTATGGCTTGACTTTCTATTTTTGATCGCCTTCATTTGTGTTGTGCTTCCTAGGAGATTTGAAATTCATTATTGTGCATCTGTTCTGCCTTCTTTGTGAAAGCTGTCAGTCCAATATTTTGATTAGGGTTATGATCTGGGGAAAGAGAGGATTAGGGAAGAGAGAATCTATTCTCTTCTGACCATGCTGCAAACAGGTTTTGTTACAGCATTTTTCTGTCATGATTTTCCAACCCCCCCTGGAGAACTAAAGCAAAAAAGATAGAGATCCAGTGTCTCTGACATTAGAGACATAAAGTTTGTGTGTTTCACATAGCTTTGGTATGTATGCTTTGCTCTCAGGGAGCTTCTCATTGTGTTACTTTTCTTAGTCCTAATGGTGAAGGGTAGAAGAGTTTTTTACTGCATGGTAACAAGTGTTTTTCTTGTTCCATGAATGTGCAGTAATTGTCATAAGTCTGTTTTAAACAGAAAAGGATAGCTCTCATGCATTTTATAAGAAAAGCTTAGTGACAGAAGTCTGGTTACATCACTGGCTTGTTCAAAACTGCACCAAGAGAAGAGAATTTAGTTGCAACTTTACAGCATGAGATGGCTCAGCACATCAGCAAAAAGCTCTCATAGAGCCACAAAAACTTATGGCAGACGCATAAGAAATTATAAGATTTTTCATAGCTATTTTTGGCATTAATGAAGAAACAGGTTTATAATTCAGAGGTAACCAAATAGTGTAATTGTGGAATATGTAAGGAAAACCAAAGCAACCTTTCTTAATTGAAGCAGTGGCTTAGAATATTTATTTAAAAATCTACAATTAATTTGCCATGTGTTCATTTCTAAAGACCAATAGGGTTATTTTTCACTCTTCCCTTAATAGTGTGTATCGGGGGGTGGGGGTGGTGTGTATTAAAATAAAAGCATCACCGCTTGCCCGAATATCTGTGTTGTAGCTAAGGCTGGTGCTCAGTAGTCCCATAGTACTATTTAAAAATCAGTCAGGCTTGTAATTTTTTTATACATTAATAAAAATTAAGTAGATGCTCTGGTCTGTAATCAGGATTAATCTACTGACCTAATCTGACTTTCCTGATTCTTGCTATCTTCGCTTGGTTTACCTAAGAGAAGAATTGAGCAAAGGTAGCTAGCAAAAAGTAGGAGGAAGGCAGATGGGGCAAAATCAAAATGTCCTGCAGTTACTTTGAAGATCAAATATAAAAAAGGCTGAAAGTCAAGTCAGGAAATCATGTTCCCTGACCAAACCTTGGAATGCAGAATATGGGGAAAATGCAGAAATGGCCTAGGAATTTCTCTGGGCTATGTCATTTTGAGAGACCAGTCTGTGTGTATATACAGTGCATCATTTTTCTACTTCAAATGTGGTAAAACAACTCAGCTAAAAAAGCAGGCTAAAATACTTTTTTGAAAAAAGAGGTTTTCAAATTATACTTAATTGCTGTTTGCTTAAGTTCTGGTTAAATTAACTAAGCATAAATATGTCCATAAAGCTGAGTGCAGATTTAAGTGTTCTGTCAAATGGAAAGAGATTTAAACAAGCTTTGTGTATGTTTAAATGTTCTGATCTGCCATGATCTACTGAGTACTCTTCCTTATATTCTTGAGTCTAATAAAAACATGGTCTGTTAGGTTAGAAGATGTAGAGTCAAAAATGTTTGGCTTTAATATGTTATGTTCACTTCACAAACTATAGCAGTAGGGCTGCCTTTGTAGTACTGAAAAACAAATGGAAACCTGGCAGTGTGTGGTATGCCTATAAACTGCTGCTCTCAACACTTCTCAACTAAAGTATCATAACCAAACATCAGTATTTGAGCAAACAGGGCTAAGTACAAAACAAATTATTGAGTGAAAATAGAAGACGTGAACATCTGTTTCCAGCCTCTGGCACTTAAATTGTTCTCCAAAAGAAAATTTAGGGAGCTGTGATTGCACGCAAGGATGAAGAGTTGTTGGTGGAGCCTGATGTGGGCAAAAGGTCCCACTTAATTGCTTGGAGAAATGGGATGAAAAGTTGGCATGGAGTTGGCAGCATATTCACAAGAAACTTGAAAAACTGTAATAATTTGGTGTTAAGGTGAATAATATTATTCCATCAAATATTAAACTGATAAAACAGTACCTTCTATTTAATGTTTCCTCTATCTATATTACATACTTATGTAAAATGCAGTACACATGTGGGGGGGGATGTAGGTACACTCACATACATGAAAATCCTAAACTGGATATGTGGGGGTTTTTCTTGAACAATTCAAATTCACCCTGCTGAGTCTATTTCATCTCCTCCACACCCCCACCCCAAGTGTTGTCATGATTTAGTATTAACAAATGAAATGTATCTAGTCCAGGAAAGGGCAAGTGCGAAACCAATGATGATTGCTTTGCAGAAGTCACATAACTGTCAAAAAATATTAATAACTTGTGGAGTGCATCAGTTATTTGCTTTTGACCTTTGCAAGTAAGAAATGGTGATTATTCTGAAGAAGCACATCTTTTTAATGGTAGCATTTCCCAGACTCAAAAGGAACAAAAACTCAGTTAGGAGCAAGAGCTATAATATATTTTAGTAGAAGTAACTGATTAAAGTTGATACATATTGTGAAATGTGGTAATTTCACTGCCTCCCAGTCCTGCTTGTAGCTGCTGTTGATCATTAAAATTTATAACAAGTTTCACAGCTGCTGTTGAGTTAACTAAGGTAATAGCCTGTGTTAAGCTGTAATTGGATTCTCCCTGTCATCTTAGCTTACAGCAGACTGAATTCTGTTAAACATTATTAAGCTTATGACACCCTGTGGTAGTAGTGAGCCATTGCATGTTATGTATTGCTGCAGAATTGCATTTTGAACACCCTTTTGTGGTAGAGCCTTCACTTTTCAGAACTGAAGTGACTGCAGACTACTTTTGGCCTCCCAAAACAGATGCTTCCCTCAGAGGCAAGAGCAGAAGTCATGCTTCTTTTCAGCATCCTGCATTTACAAATAAACGTATTTGCAGGACTGAGCCAACACATTGTGTTTTGCTTGTCTTATTTTGAAGCAGCCTCTTTATCTCTGGTGTTTCTGAAACAGTCTTCTGACTGCGTGCCCAGGAAACAGCAAAGGCAAGCAAATACTTCTGAGATGTGCAGTCTTCACTGAACTGTGTTTTTGTTTTGTCATAAAGCTTTAAAATTATTTTGTAAAGCAGCTGTTAATAATAGTTGTATTATCAGCTAATCAAACAAGGTAGCAAAGATAGTATTGTATGGACTTTTAAAGCATAATACTTACAGTGCTCTTTGAGGATTCATGAAAGATGCTGCCGCCAGCACTTTGGTCATGTTTTGGCAGACACTAGAGGGTGGGTCTGTGTAGACAATTCTTACTGCATCTTGAAATATTCACCATGATGTTTGCACCTCTCCACTATAAAGAAGCATTGCATCACAAAACCATGTTTAGCTGAAACAAGTTACTGTGTGAAAGTGTTATGTCGTCATCTGCTCATAACTACCTACTGGTGATGTAATGCTTTTTCTTTATATCACACCCAACAGAAATGGGAGTGGGATATGCTTTTAGTGCCTTCAGGGTTAAGCCCTAGTGTTCTGATCCAGCATAGTTAAAGTACTTGGTATTTTTTGCCAATAAATATTTATTCGGGACAGAGGACAGATGAAGTGTGAAATTTTATTTACAAAATTTGTTTATATGCACATAGTTACATATACACACACATATGTATGCTTTTAGGAGCTGGGACAGTAGTTGTGCCCCAACACTTCCATGAGGCAACGTAAAATTTAATGGGCTTCTGAAGTTGCAGTTCTTATGGTTTTCAGGTAGCTCCTGTGGTTTTGCTGACAGAGGTTACTCAAACATTTTCTTTACAAGCCTGTTTGCAGTGGTTCACATGTGTCAAAACATAACTGCTCGCTCTGAAATTCTCTGTGCCAGGAGTCAGCCTTAGGCTAAATTTTCTGAAATCATTTTTGTGAAGGTGAAATGGAAGGCACAGGTACTTTCAGGGAAGTGTCATAGGTGCACGAGATAAGACTAGGGCAGACTTGGATGAGGAGATGGGCAAATAAAACCAGCTACTGAGGTGGTGGCTGCTGGTTGATGAAGGGATCAGCAAAGGGGACACTGAACAGCTGAGGGAGTGGGCATCAGGGAAGGGGCAGTAATTGGGGCAGGGCAGTTTCTGCCTCTTTTTTGAGTCCTGGGTAGTCTGGTTTTGGTTACATTCTTTTCCTGTCTGTAAAGTAGGATGTGTGGGGTTTTATTCCCCTCAGTCAATCAAGATTTTGTTGAATTTGCCAATTACTTCCTCAGCTCAAACCATGTTGGCACATCCTGTAGTGAAAAGTGTAGTTACAGTGTAAAGATGGTGCTATATAACAGACCTTGGAGGAGGGAAGGGATGTATTTCAATTGCAGAAACAATTGAAAGAACTTTTGGAGTCATATCACTATATACATAAGAAGAAAGGGTAAGTTCTGAGTCTTTGATTTTGTGGCTTTAATGTTCAGTAAAAACTGAAAAGAGTGCCGCTGGAAGAATATAAAACAGTTACAGTATAAAATGTAGTGAGTAGAAAAGTGAAGTAGTCAAGACACTAGAAATTGTTTGAGAGCAAAGCTTGAATCAGTTGTGATGTTTTTAAAACGATTGAACAAAACTCCAAACAAACAAACCAAAAACACTGCAGAGTTGAGGAGAAGATGACACTAAACAAAATATTCACCGCAATTAGTGATTCACCACAATTAGCTGTGATTTCCTGGAGGGAAGCTGAACAGCTCTGAAAGTTAAAGTAACCTAAGGTATAGCTACGTAGAAATAAAAAAAAAAAGGTAGCACCTTAACTGAAAGGTAGATCTAGAGGATGAGTCCTTGTTTGAAAATTTGAACTGTGAGATTGAAAGCACCAGTGCAAAGAATGAAGTAAGGAGTGGAATTCATACAAAAAGAGGAGCTAGGTCTGGGTAATTTCACCTCAGATGCATAGGCATCCCAGGGTGGCTATCAGAGATTGGGACTGAGCTGTGGATGGAAGTAGTTAGGGTTAGTGGTAGGAAGGTAATTCATGCATCATCAATATACCATGATATGTGAAGACATGATAGACAAAGAGTACCTCAAGCATTTAACTAAAAGAGTTGTGGGACATGGTAATTCGATAGTTACAGAGGAGAAGTGTCCACCTTCTGTGTATTAGAGAGACCTCACCAGGTGGGCTGCAGGCAGTAGCCTGCTCACAAAGGACAACTAACATTACAGTTAGTACTGAGCAAGGTGTCTCAAACTCTTTGAGTCTTTTCCAAGCTCCCCAGCCTGACCTTTGCTTACAGAACAGCCATTCTATATGGAGCTTTTTATCACTTTGTACCTTGTACACCTATCCTGCTTTGTCAAAAATGTTAATCCATCATTGATATGAAAATAATTGTGTGGTAAATACAGTGTTTAGAAACAAAGGCCACTTTGCATTAAGAAAATATTACGAATACCTTTCAGTTGATTATGAATCTTTGCTACCTTTTGGGGTATGATTTATATCTCTAAAGAGTAACCAGTCTATTAAACCCCATATTTCTCTTTCAAGAATACTTTGTTATGATAATTACATTCTGTTTCTCGTTTTGGCAGCTTAATGCTTTTTATTAAAGCATCACACTACAAACCTGTATTTTTCATGTGTTAATACACTGTTTCATACAAAAGACAATTTCAGTCTATGATCAGAACCTTGTGTAATGGAATCTAAATGTTCAAGTCAAATGAGAAGAGGGACTCCACTTGTTAAATACTGTACTTACACATCCTTTGTTCTTTCGTAAACTGTTTGGTCCCTACTCTTTCAAGTTGTAGGTTAGGCCTGCTACACTGAAAGAAAGTTTTTGGGAGCCTCATTTGTTGCTTTTTCATCCTGATTGTAGATTGATTTAATTGTCTTTAGGATTACTTTAATTTCATGAGCAGAAGAGCACATTCTATGCCAGGGATATATAAATTCTTCGTTACAGTGGTGTTTACATCTTACATGGTTAACACAATTGACAATCAGTTTTTCTGTTGGCAAGTATAGAAAGGTGAGAGGATTTTACCATTTTTCTTCCCAAATATTATTTTGACTGTGATAGTAGGTACTTACAGGTGCATTAGCTGACGATATAGCTATGTTTTGTCCACTTTTTCATGTGACACACTGATCACACATGTAGTTCCTCAGCTCTGGTGCAAATGAAGAATGACTGAAAGGCAGTTGCTCTGAATGTAATGCTAAAATGTCAGTTAGATTAAGATAAAAGGGTGATACCTGCAGGACAGAGGGACATGTTGAGAGGAAAAGTGTTACTGTCTAGCTTTGAACAGAGAAGCAAGCAGTGAGTTATACCTATGGTTAACATAACTGTAGGTGTGTGGAGGACTGTAAGAATCAGAAGATCAGTACTGAGAAATGGCATGCTGGTAACTGGCTGTTTCTGCTTTCATTTGTGTGGGTTTATTCTGCTCTGCATTGGTTAATGGTTTTATTTTATGATCTCCAGGAACTCATGTTTTGCATTTAGTATTTATTCATTTATTTATTTATTATTTATTCATTTAGTTTACTCATGTGAACTATGAGTCTGTATTGGGAGGTATTTGTAGCAATTGTTGAGGAGATAATGACAAGAATGGTTAATTCTTGCAAGATCTTGTTCTATTCAACAAACCACTATAGACTGGCTACAGATAAAGAGCTAGGTAAGTCTGAAGAAGTCGTAAGAACATGGTTTGGAAAACATACCTTCCATCATGCACCCTATTTCAAGTATGTATTGGTTGTTCTCTGATGGTTTTTGCCCTGTATGCTTCCCAGCAGGGCGCAGGTAGGGACACATTTGCCAGAAAGACCTGACACACAAATCTTGCTCTGCAGGAGGTTACTGTATATATCCTGTGTATATTTCCCTGCTGGGAGTATTTTTGTTGGGCAAAGGTTATCCTTAGGCTGGTTAGGGTGTGGCTTGTCCTGTCTCTACTGAAAGCAGAAGTGATAAAGTTGCTGGTTTTATGTAGGCAAGCTGTTCCTGGGCTTTTTACTTGTAGTGTCATGGCTTAAACCCAGCCAGTAACTCTGACCCACGCAGCCCTGCTCCCTCCCTCAGGACCACTTCCTCTCCTCCTTCCCCATCCCCCAGCAGGACGCGGGAGGAGAATCTAAAGAGTATAAACGTCACGGTTTGAGTTAAGAACAGTTTAATAACTAAAATAAGCTAAGTTGCAGTGACAATAGAAAGAATATCAACAATAGCAAGAATGATAAGAGTAGGGGGGGAAAAAAAAAAAAAAAAACAAACCAAAAAACCAGAAGAAAAAAAAGCCCAGAAAACACAAGTGATGCACACTACAATTGC
>NDXB01012187.1:161288-183066 GCA_002631895.1 Agapornis roseicollis
AAGAGTAGGGGGGGAAAAAAAAAAAAAAACAAACCAAAAAACCAGAAGAAATGAAAGCTCAGAAAACACAAGTGATGCACACTACAATTGCTCACCACCCACTGACCGATACCCAACCCAAGCAGCAATCTGGGTCTTCTGAGTGACTCCCCCCAGTCTCTGTACTGGGCATAACATGCTGTGATATGGAATACCCCTTTGGCTAGTTTGTGTCAGGTGTCCTGTCTCTGATTGCTTCCAGCTTCTTGTGCCACTCCTCACTGGCAGAGCATGGGAGACTGAAAAGTCCTTGAGCAGGATACGTGCTACTGAGCAACAATTAAAACATTGGTGTGTTATCAACATTATTTCCACCCTAAAGCCAAAACACAGCACTGCACCAGCTACTAGAAAGAAAAATAACTTTTACAGCTGTAAACAGGGTGTTGTATATTGCATGTTGGTTGTGGTGCCTAGGAAGCTGGCCTTAGAGCAGGACAGTATGAGAAGGTCATTTAATGAAGGGAGGAAGTTAATATCTTTGCAGTAGAAGTCTTTGCAGTAGAAGCGTGGAATTTTGTGGGTTTGGTTCAGATGCTGGAAAAAGTAATCCTGTATGTTGTGATTATAGTGTAATTTTGCTAGTTCAATTACCTAGAAAGTGATTCTTGAGGTAACATATCCTTGAGAAATGGCATATTGCAGGTTTGTTCTGGGGTCTGTGATTTGAGGAAAAAGGACAGTTGTTAATCTTTGATTGGACTACTGATTTCTGTGCCTTAGATTGTGTGACAAATGGCTTTTGCAGATGTGGTAATAGAAGAGTTGGTAAGTCTTAGGTGCCTCCCACCCATGAGTCACACTCATGTACAGTGCAGTGGAAACCATAAAGTAACTCTGATTTTCTGAGTCCTGCTGGAGATAAGCTGTGTAGCAGTTCATTTCATTAAAATCTGAAATTACAAAGTAAAAATTATGAATAAGCTGCAATGTATTTCCCATTGGTTGCATGCTCTATTCATGTTTGAAACGTCTTTAGCATAATTCCTTTCTTGCTGACTCTAAAGGTCTACCTTTTGTTTCCTGTCTACTCAGAGGTTAGGTTAAGTTTCAAGGCTTCTCTTTTAGGATTGCTTTCCAATTATTAATGAGTATTGAACCAGATTACAGGCACTGATTCTGCTATTGTATAGTTTCAGGCACAAAGTAATCTCTAATAAATATTTAAATTCTGATAACTGTTAATCTTAGAACGGGTGAACATTGTTAGCTGATATTTCGCTTTTTTCAGATATCAAATTGGATTCATGCTTATGGCTTTGGATTAAGTACTGATTTTTTTTTTAATTATTTTGTAAATAGCTGTTAGAGTTGATTTTTTTTCTGAAGCCTTTTGTGTCTAAAGATTAATAATCACAGAAATTGTTAAAATAGCTAGCTGGTTTATTTCTAGCATGCTTTCTTTTGCAGATGGCTTTTGAAAGCACTCTGCATTTAAAACCCTAGCACGGATTTAGAATGGCTTTGAAATAGTTTTCAACATGGCAGAATAGAAAGAGTGTGACATGACTACTTAATCTCTAGCTGGGGCCAAGGGTTCTTTTTACATAATCCCATTATTCTTACGATCTGTTAATGCAATGGAAGGAGTAACAGACCAATGGTTGCAAAAAAACACTTACAATAAACCAATCACTCATATTTGGGACTGTAGTATACAAGAAGATTTTGAGGAGCCTTGCTATTGGTGAATTTAATTGCAGTTATTATTATTATTATTAACAGATGACAATGAGGCTAACATTGTCTTAAATGTGAAATATATTATATAGCATTCATGTTCCTTCCACTAATTTTTACAACCTGGTAGTGTAAACTGAACCATCTACAGGCTGTAAAATTAGAATACATATTTCTAAAATACGTGTTGCGTGTGATATTTCATCAAAAACAAAACAAAACAAAGGTTTATTTACCAATGTGATTATAAACTCAAATGTAAAATGGCTAATATTACAGATTTGTACATTGATGTTCCCTTTAGTTGTGTTTCATAAACGTTTGGCTTGGTACAAAAGTACACTGCAGTTTTCACCATACTTCAATCTTGACTACTTGTGTTAAAGTTTGTTTTGCTAGATCATTTCTATGAATCCAAGCCAAGATCAGTATGTTGAAAATTGTCTAAAGAAAAGAAATCCACCAGAACTTTACAGATCAATCATATAAAGGTGATTGAGTTTTTGCTTTGCCTTTTAAAGATCAAACTTCCTGTAATACTTCCCATATAATCCCTGTGTAGTTAAACAGCACAGTAGTCATAACAGGCTTGGAATCTATGCAAGGCATCAGCTCATCAGTTTAACTCTTGATAACAGAAGGATCAAAGGACCTCACTGACAATTTTATTTTAAAATAAAACATGATACAGGCATAAATGTTAGTCTGAGTAGAATGCTTTTGTAGCATGCATTTTGAATATTTTATATTGTAGATCAAAACCAATTCTCCTTGTCTCAGCCACAGAAAGAAATCTCACACACTTTCATCATCCTAAAGCAAATGTTTCAGTTTCTTCACCAATTGATGGGTCTGTGCTGGAGAGAAATACTGCTGAGAGAAGGGAAAGGATCTGTGATGTGCAGCTTCTTTTGCTCTGTGCAAAAATAAAGTGTATATGTTTGAAAATGTGGTTTGATGTCTTTAAAAAAACATACTCTTAGTATAGGGATCTTGTATGTTTTTAACTTGCTGTGCAACTTCAGAATAATTAAGTAAACTTCCTTTGAAAGTAGCTATGTTGCTGTAGGGTACTGAAAATAATGGAAGCTACAATATCCCATTAGTAATTGGAATGAATTTTAGACAGCTCAGTGGTGTTTTCCTGTACTGAAATTTGTCTTTAGAGGGGCAGTTGTGTGGGCTTACACAGTTGTCTTCTGGTCCGTAGACACCTGCTAAGATGAACTAAATCACAAAGCTACTTAAGAGACCGACTGTAAACAGTGTCCTTTTTTTTAGTTCGTTTTAAGTGAGGTGCTACATTGACAGGAAGTTTGCATCCAGTTCTCATAAGCTGTTGTTCTCGCATGTCAAATTATGAAATACCTCCTGCTGTCAAAAGGTTTATTTTGTCTCAATTCTTAGAGTTTTTAAATTTCTAGAAGTGTACCACATCACTGGAGTAGACACGCTTTCTTTTACAGACTAATGCAGTGTCAAGTTGATAGCTGAGTATTTAAATACTTTCTGTCAAACATTCAGAAAGCCAATTTTCAATATTGAAGGTGGGAACTGATTCATCAGTGCCAGAACTCACTTTACTGTTGATGACAAGCAGAATGTTTTTTCTGCCGTTTTACAAAAGAATACATCACATATGCAGTGTGATTAATTGCCCTGGTTTTTAGTTTAGTAAGTTTTTATTCTGCTAGAGCACAGTGTATTATTCTTGTAAGTAGTGCTAGTGCGTGAAAAGAGTCCTAACAATTCCAAGGTAAAAAATAATTTGCAAGGAAGGGAGGAAATAATGTGAATTGGTTGGAGTTCTTACTCTTAATTTTAAAAATGTCTATCTTGCTGGTGGGATATTATGCTGGTTTAATAGGATTCTGAAAATGAATTCGAGGTGCCAGAGGGGAGATTTAGATCAAATTCTTCACTATGAGGGTAGTGAGACACTAAAACAGGCTGCCCAGGGAAGTTATGGCTGCCCCATCATTGGGAGTGTTCAAGGCCAGGTTGGATGACGCTTGGGGCAACCTGATTTAGTGAAAGATGTCTTTGCCAGTGGCAGGGCAGGTTGGAACTAGATAATTTTTAAGGTGTCTTCCGACCCAAACTATTCGATGATTCAAATTTTAATTAGCCAAACTATACAGTCATTTAGAGAATAATTCAGAGTTGGTGAGTTACTTAGAAGCTGGTAAAACATAGAATCATAGAATAGTTAGGGTTGGAAAGGACTTTAAGATCATCTACTTTCAACCCCCCTGCCATAAGCAGGGACACCTCACACTAAACCATGCCACCCAAGGCTCTGTCCAACCTAGCATTGAACACTTCCAGGGATGGAGCACTCACAACTTCCTTGGGTAACCCATTCCAGTGCCTCACCACCCTAACAGGAAAGAGTTTCTTCCTTGTATCCAATCTAAACTTCCCCTGTTTAGGTTTGAACCTGTTACCCCTTGTCCTATCACTACAGTCCCTAACAAATAGTCCCTCCCCAGCATCCCTAAAGCCCCCTTCAGATACTGAAAGGCTGCTATGAGGTCTCCATACAGCCTTCTCTTCTCCAGGCTAAACAGTCCCCTGATCATCCTCATGGCCCTCCTCTGGACTTGTTCCAACAGTTCCTGAGGACACCAGAACTGCACACAGTTCTCCAGGTGAGGTCTTCTGAGAGCAGAGTAGAAGGGCAGGATCACCTCCTTCGACCTGCTGGTCACACTCCTTTTGATGCAGCCCAGGATACAGTTAGCTTTCTGGGCTGCAAGCGCACACTGAAGCCGTCTCATGTTCATGTTCTCATCGACCACCACCCCCAAGTCCTTCTCCACAGGGCTGCTCTGAATCTCCTCTTTGCCCAACCTGTAGCTGTGCCTGGGATTGCTCTGACCCAGGTGTAGGACCTTGCCCTTGATTCATCAGCCCACCTCACAAGTGTGTCCAGGTCCCTCTGGATAGCATTCCTTCCTTCCAGCGTATCCACCAAACCACACAGCTTGGTGTCATCAGCAAACTTGCTGAGGGCGCACTCAATCCCACTGTCCATGTCAGCGGCAAAGATGTTGAACAAGACTGGTCCCAACACCGATCCCTGAGGGACACCACTCGTCACTGGCTTCCAGCCGGACACTGAGCTATTGACCACAACTCTTTGTGTGTGGCCATCCAGCCAGTTCTTTATCCACCGAATGCCCCACCTATCAAATTGATGTCTCTCCGATTTAGAGACAAGGATGCCATGTGGGACAGTGTCAAATGCTTTGCACAAGTCCAGGTAGATGACATCAACGGGCTGGCTTTTTTTTGTAGTGTAGCTGTTAGGTGTCCCTGCCCATGGCAGTGGTGTTGTAACTAGATGACTTTTTGGTCCTTTCCAACCCAAACCATTCTATATTAGTAATGGAAACTAAATGAATCCAGAAGAATGCATTTTTTTTTTCAATATAATACTTAACATATAAAACATTTTTAAAAAGATTGTGTTCAATGTAACAGACATATATAAAGTTATTTTCTTCTCTCTTGAGTAAAGGGGACTCTTTAATATTGCAACACAGTATGGTCCTGCTTTGCTAGTAGGTCAAAAAAAAGGTGCTGCAACTTTTCCATAGCTAACAGAAATTGATTCCCACTTATCAAAAATCTCGGCTCATTCAGGGTAAATGACAGTGAACCAGCCTCAGCTGGGTTGAACTTTTAACTTTCTCTCCAAGTGGAATGAAGCAGCACTCCACAAGGAAGGCACAGAAACTAATTGTTTAGCAACAGAAACATTTCTATATTCAAAAAAGATTTTCCTGAGTGATTTTGTGACAAGTGAAAGTGAATTGTTATACCAGACACTGTTTCAGTCTGATGTCATATTATCAGTCCATCTAGTTGTATTTGGAGTATCCAGGTGATATTTTTTTCTGGTGCTGATTAAGATAAGCTGTTGTTTAAATGAACAGTTTTTTTCTTGTCCCACTTCTTTACCCTGGTTTTTATACCCTGGTTTTTTTTTTTTTTTTTTTTTTTTCTTCTTTTCCCTGGTTTTTTTTCCTTGGTTTTTTTTTTTTTCTTCTTTTCCCTGGTTTTTTTTCCTTGGTTTTTTTTTTTTTCTTCTATTTCTAGCTACTTAAAGTCTACAGCTACATTAAATACCTGTTTCAGTTTGAACATAGTGGGTACCTTTTATAAGGATATGATGTTGAAATTGGCTATTATCTTCCTTTCTTACAAAGAAAAAGTAATTTAAGATTCAACTCTTTGCATTTCACCTTGTGTACTTTGCCAATCCAGGAAATAACTATTGAGTTTCTATTGGTTTGAATGTTTGCAACTAAAAAGGGAAATTGAGGCACTTCAGCAATATATGCTCTGTTTAAAAACACAGCTGTTGAATTATGAGAGTTCAGAATATTACACAGATACTGTGTACTGTAATAGAAAAAGTGAGATAAAGCTTTAGAAAAGACCACAGAGTAACCCTGCTTGGAGAAGTCAGATGACAGGATAGGTCCCTTTGTTTCTTAAGCAGGAAGATGGATAGAGAAAAAAAATCAGCATAGTTGTAGGTCTGGGCATTGTAAAGGATTGTGCAGATAATGTGCAGCATGAAACTGTTTCATTTGTATTCTCTGAGAAATCCAGAGGTAATCAAAACAGTTAACATAGTGAGTTTTGTTTAATTTATTAGGGGAAAAAGAGTCCTTAGGACTGCTTTGAAGTCTTGCTCACACACAGTATACCGTCATGATAGCTATCAGGTGTAATTGGGACAAAAGGGACTTTGATCTTCTTGTCTTTCCAGAGTGGACCACCTTTTGAGGCAGGATCTCAGTTCTAGCTAATAAATGTATAGAGGAGGGATTAGCTTCAAATTCATTTCCAGATTGTGCTTTATTATTTCAGACTTGGTGCATTGTAACTGTGTTGCCAGTTTTGTAATTGAAGACTTAACTCTGTGCTAAAATAAAATGTATAGTTTTCTGCTTTGGCTGCACAACAATTTTATGAAGAAACCTTTGTTAGAGAAACATAGTATATGACCAAGAGAAACATAATATATGACTGATGATGTAGCAGAATCTCTTCTGTATACAAGAGCTGAAATTGCTGTCTGAAACACTTTATGTCTGCTGTCAGTGTACTGTATGCAAAACTCAGCAAAATTGATTTTCACATTGTCAGCACTCATGCTCAGGGTTGTAACTGTCACAAAGAGTCTGCTGTTACCTTTTGTATCACAGAGTGAGTTTTCATTTATTCCAACGTATGAGAAATGTTTGCTTTCCTTTTTGCTGCATTAAAATACTCAAGTAGTGACCTCTCAGGCTTATAAATTATGTTCCACTACAAGAAGGGTTTCCAAAATCCATACCAAAGGAAACTCAGGTACTAGTGGCCTTAGGAAAAGTTTTGGGCTTTGTATTGCTCTATGGGCATCCATGGAATTGTTACTCCATCTCATAAGCATCTTACCCTACAAACTCATGCACCTGTGCTTACCCCAATTTGTTTATGGGTGGTAGCTGCCAGTGTGAAAAAAGTTTCTGGCGCACGCTTCAAATGGTCTTGCTACTGCTTGTGCTGTACATCTGTCAGATTGAGCCCTTCAAGGTAGAATGTTCCATCAAGGTAGAACATTCTACCTTGATGCCAACGAACTCTGAATATCCCTACTATTGCCATAAATTGTATGTGAATGCAGAGAGGTTTATTGGAGTACATCTCTTTCTGAAAATGCCCCTTGATACCACTTCTGGTAGCTGATCTATTGTTTTATTTTTCTCCTTGGTGTGTTTCCTTTACCCTAGTCACTTCTTCCATCAAGTGTTGTGAGGGTCATCTGAGATTTATTTTCAACTACCAGTACCATTGGATTTTGTAAAGGATTGTTTACTCCTCCAGATAAAGTTGTTTGAAATCTAGTGGCATGGCCTGTTAATGTGTTCAGCTGTTTGTTACATTTTAAGTGGCAATTTGTTGAGAAAGAACTGATATAACGCCATCTCTATCTTTTCAGCTGAGGAATCAAAGCACCTTTCCCACAGATAATGCAGAAACTCTGTAACATTCATTTTTGTCTCCTATGACTGAAAAATGTCACCAAATACAAATATAGGCAATGCTCTGCTTATCTTTCATTTTTCTAGATTGTTCTGAAAGCATAAATCTGTAGGAATGGCTGGTCTCTTTTAGTCATTTAAATGAAGTGCTGAATGCTGAAAATGTAGGTGTGAGTGATAACTATGTGGTTGCTGATCAAAGTGACTAGAGAGAGTGCAAGTTCTGTAATGACTCAGCTCATTTTTTGTTATAAAGTCCCCAGGAGCCCTGGACTTAATCATACAAGATAATTGCGCTTTGAACACATGTAAACTAACCCTGTGTTGTCCATTTTTACCTTTTCTTCACATGCACCTAGTAGTTCATTAAAAAGATAAGTGAAGGTCTAGACTTCATGATCTTAAAGGTCTTTTCCAATTCTGTATGTTCCTAATTTTTCTATTTCTTTCCCCTGTGAAATTTTTCTCCTTTTTCTTTTCACTTTAGAAGGGGCTGGAGGTTACAGACACCCCATTCTTACCTAACTGTGCTCTTTTGGTTCTTTGTAGGTTTTTTGCTTTTAAGACAGAAGATTTGTTTGTGACATATGCTAAACAGAGAAGATGATCCTCTCCAGTTTTTCACCCATTATAGAACATTGGCTACAGAGAGAAATTTAAATACAGTGAGCATGTCAGTCTTAGCTTTGTCCCCTGGGACTCTGGAAGAAGGGATGTTTTCTGCACTTTACACAGCCTGTCAAATTTTAAAATCTGAAAAAGGATTGTCATTATCAAAGATGACATAAAAGCAAGTAAAATATGCTATTCATAATAATCATTATAGTGTATCCTAACACATGTTCTCCAATGAAAGCACACTTCTGTAGTAAGTATGATTTGATGAAGTTGGATATACTTTTAGAGGCGTTGTAGAGGAGAGTGTCCTGCTGAAGTGTTTCAGAGCCAGGTTGTTGTTTTCAACAGCATCCTATTTAAAGCAGTTGATTCCTTACCGGATGAGCTGTAAGTGCATCTATTTTGGTAGTTACATAGGTGTAACACCAAAATGCTGTTGCTGCGTTTCCAGATACTATTGGAGTGTACTTGCTCAATAGCTGGACCTGGAAAATCGCTTAAATCTGTCATATGCAAAGCTTGAAATCTGTCCATCTGCTTTGTTCATAGTTACAAGCTCAGGGTGTAAGAAAGCAACTGCAACCTAGCATGTGTGGTTTTCTGTGGTTTCTACTACAGCTAACATGGGGAAAAATCCTGTTGGACAGTGAGTTGTGGTACCGCATGCCTGCCCATGGCTCTCTTTTCATTGCCCATGTTCCTGGAGTGGTAGTACTCACCAGGGTGCAGTGATTTGATGTGCAGTGGCAGGCTGTAATTGTGTCAGTCCACTGACACCTTCAAGTTTGGAAGGACAATCATCATCTGCATATTCTGCTGAGATGTGTTTTATTGTGATGCAGCAAGTCATGTTCATGTTTCCAGCTATGCAATCAAAAATTAAACGTCTAGCACGTTGCTTGGAGTTGCAGCTGATGGCCATGACAGAGTTGCATTTACTCTGAGTTCCAGATGAACAGTGTAAAATAATGAAGGCACCTTTTTAGTCAGAGCCATAGAGTACATTTACTGTCAAACATCTGAATTACAAAAGAGCAAATTACCTACTATTTTGTTTTAAGCAAAATAATCATAGTGGTCAGCATATAATTTTTCATGTATTTATTTTAGACTTTTACAAAATACAGCATGTGTATGAGCTTAAATATAATAGTTAAAAAAACCACAAAGAAACAAAAACCAATCTAAACAACACAAAAGAATTTCAGAAAAATCAGAACTCTGTTTTTTCTCTCTGGACAATGAGTGTAGAAATTAAGCCAGGATATTCTGGTGGGTTTTATAACTTTGGGATTAGAGAGTAAAAGACAGCATTAATTCCTGATACAATTCCTTTAGTTTTGACCATATTGATCTATGCTTGCTTCTAGCGTGCATCCTCAAATTACACTTCCATAAAGAAAAACAAAACTAGTTTTAATACAGGAGCAGTTTGGAATAGGTATTCCCATTTTCTTCCCTGGCTGCAGAGCTACAACCACTGTGATTGCTGTGACTTGGGTAGTGACTGTTGTCTAGTCTTTTTCATGAGTTATGGCAAGTAAGTGATAGATAAGGGTTTTATTTTTCTTGATGAATTTTTCCTGCCTTTCTCAGGCAGTTGGAGTTATTCATGTGAGCTGTAGGCTGCATATTATTGCCAACTTTCATACTCTGTCTAATTTCTTACTATATCTGGTTAGGGAAGAGTTAAGTCAGACATAGATTTATCAGAGATAAATCAAATTTTAGGTGTCCAAATACTACGAGGAGAGAGATACCCATCTTTCTTTATGGAATCCAGGAGGAGTCTAAGGTAACCAAGTTCTCACTTTTTAGGCTGGATCTGGGAATTTGTCGCAAGCATAAAAGTGATTCATGAATAGCTTTCTGGATAGTGACCTATCCATCATCCCAGATGCACCTGCTGTTTCAGATTCAAAGGAAAATTTCATCTTATCTCAAAGTAACTAATTTTTCCTTGTTTGGTGCAATGGCCAGGAATAACTGGTTCCAGCTCCTTTCCTTATACTTCATTTTCTGAGAAAATTAATTTACATCTCTCTCTGGAGAGGCTTCTGCCGCAGTGTGGCTTTTCCACTCCTTTTTGGGAATCCTTGAACTTTTTTTTTTTTAACATGAGAAGTAATCTTAAAAGTGGCTAATGTAACCCTTCAGAGCCTCTGCCAGAGGAAGTGGTCTTTGCAGTTTGCAAACTGAGAGGGGATGAAAAGAAGTTAACCAGTCAACTCTGTTCATTGGTGACCTGTATTTCAATGGGGGGGAATTGAACTTCTGTTTGGAGATAACTTTATAATTATTGGTATCTAATGAGCCTGTACTTAAACCCCTACCCCAACCTAACCAAAACCTGCTTGAAATGAAATTAAAAAAATAAGAAAAGGACAGGAGAAAATGGCTTCATCAGATACCATGCAGGTGACAAACCTGTAGTCAGACGGCTCATATTCTGTAGCCTTAATGGATTTCTGGCAGAAGCCAAGAGTAATAATTAAAGTAAAAATCTTAAAGTAATTTTTTTTCAGTCTGTTCAAACACAGACTGCTATTTCAAATGTCTGTAAATAAAGCAGAAAGCTCATTTAATTTGGAAATTGAAGATTACTGTTCTGCAGCATGCTGCACTGCATGCAGTCTTCAAAGCTAATTCACATCCCACACTTTTTGTCAGCAAATCAGTACGTTTATATCAGTTTTTAGATTTAACTAGTATCTGTTCTTTTAAAATCATTTCTTGTAATGCCATAGGAATGGCACTGCTATCATTTATGTTTCTGTAGAGCATGTCTTTGATAGTCTCAAGTGTAAAACTATAACAGGAGTACTGGGGTTTGAAAGAGGAATTAATGGCAGGGGATGGGGATTGGATGGAAGAAATCAGGGAAACCTGCAAGTTCTGTTAAAGCTTTCTCAGATCTGATAGCGTGGAGAGTAACAGGTGCTGTAGCACTGTTAAAATGGTCTCTGACTTGGTAGCCTGAAAATTAGCAGGTGCTTCAACTTTGTTCTTTCATGCTAGAAGTGTGATCATATGTGGTGCTGGAGGCTGTCAGCTACTAGGTGAGTTCAGTAGATGTGCTCATTGAACTAAAAGGTGGTAGAGCATCATTTGAACTATGAGTGAAACTCCATGAGTTTTGAAATGGAAGTATTTGTTGCACTGATGCCGTGCAGAGTTCTACATCAAGATTCCAGATTTTAAAAATTCATGAGGAAGTGACAATTTAGAACTTTCTTTAGAGGAGGAGCAAATGTATAGAAAAAACAGGCTGTACAAGTGCTAGCAGTTTTTATGATTTATCTGGCCTCCTCACATATGCACACTAGATGGTCATTGTCCTGAGTTGCTGTGGTGAGATGAGCAGACTCCTGTAATACTACAGCAATACTATTATTAGGAAGGAAAATTAAAGTCTTTTAAATACAAAAAAAAAAAATGTCTTAGATAGTGTTGTTATTTTAAATTCTGCTGTTTTTCTTGCAATTAGAATCTGGAAACAGCTGTTTGCTGTATGCTTAAATAGGTAGAGTTTGTGGATGTTTGGTGAACTTAGATCCCTCCTGACCCATAAGGGTTCACATGAAAAAGTCATGAATCTGTCATAGATCCCAGACAGAATATTGCTGACTGTTCAAGACTGAGTATTGAACTTCAGGTAAGTGTGATTTGAAGTGGCAGGATTACAGTTGGGATAATGGGGTGGGGAGCAGCTTTTTTTTTTCATGGCAGCTGTATGAAGCTGTTCAGAAGTGTGAAGTGTTCAAAGTAGTCCCAGCAGAGATGTATTATTGGAAAAATGCAAGTGAGGTGGGCAAAGCTGCCCGATAGATTGCAAAACCATATGATAAGTTATACTGATCACATGCATATGGCCCCCATATAAGTAATCTACATTTGTGTGCAGAGATTTATCCTCCACACCACCTTTTTTGTAATAAAATTCAGAGCAGTGAATTAGGAACAGTACAATCAGATATAAAAGGATTTAGAACTGTTTAGGTGACGGAGCCAACAGCTGGCAAAAACAGTTCACTGTGGAAAAATGTAAAATAATTAGTCTGGGAGCAAGAAACTGAAGGAAACACAGTGTGTATTGCAATGGAACAATCATTCAGCACACTGATGAGGAAAAGGATTTGAAGGTTATTGTGGAAAAATCATTGAAACTGTGAGGCTTGTGCACAGCTGCAAGAAAATAAGTTACTAGGTTGTATCAGAGGAATAAAATACAAAATCAGAGGCAATAGAGTTACAGGAGTGTTAGGCTCCATCTGGAATACTGTCTGTAGTATTGGTCACCATGCTGCACAAGGAAGATATTGCCTGGGAAAGAGCGCAAAAGCAGTAACAAAGGTAAATATTTTCTGTGGGAAGATGATCTAGTAAAACAGATACATATATCCTTTACTTGTACACAAGATTAAAAATTAGGAGTGATTGTAGAAATGGAGAAATAGAAATGGGCAACTTAGAACTCCTTAGAAGGACTGATAAGGATCTGGAATAAATTATTTCAGAAAGTCTGTTGGTATATATAGCATGCATAAATTCTGTAGATTTCATAATGAGAATTAAAGGGAATGACAATCCGTAATAAATCTGTGATTGAGTTTTAAATTTGAAGGCAGGCGCACTAAGCTGTTCCCCACCCTCCCCTCTTAGAGGTTTGCAGCTTGGATGACCATAGTTTTCATACTACAACTTGTAACTTGGGAGGGGGGCACACAGTTTGTAGCTAAGAATTATGCTTCTGTGTCTACTAAGGATGCTTCTAAGTGCATTGGGGAGTACCCAAATTGTTCACACTGTATATTAGGAATAATATCTTCATTCTGCCTGTGCTTTTTTGTATTTCAAAGTCCTGCAATTAGAAGTTAAGGCTGACTTTCTACTGTCTCTGTAATGCCCTTTCAGGATAATGATGCACTTATACAGCATGATGCAGGCATGGAAAAGTGTTTGAGTGTTTGCTGCTCCATCAAACTTAGTTCTTCCATTTAAAAAAAAAAAAAATGGTGAAGAGAAAGCCAAGCATATTAAAGAATATGGCATTCCGAGTTTATGTAAGTGGTAAAATTATAGTTAAGATGAGAAAATGTGCTAAAACAATTAAACTATTTTAAGTAATAAAACTTGTTTTTTCCGGATTGAGCACTTGGCTGGGTGGGCTGCTTAGCTCTAGTGTGTGTGTGTGTGTGTGTGTGTGGTTTTGGGGAATTTTTTGTGGGTTTTTGTTTTGTTTTGTTTTGTTGTGGGAGTTTTGGTGGGGTTTTGTTTTTGTTTTTCTTTTTTCCTTAATGCATAGCTAGCTGTTGCAGGCGCAGTAAGACAGCATGTGAATAATAGATAACCCCATGCACTTCAGTTCAGTGGAGAAAATTGCTCTGCAGGTTTGAACTTAGCTATCTCCATCTTTGGATCTAAACCAGATGCAGTGGGTTAGTGGGTTAATGTTTGAGAAAGCAGCTTGTCAAATTCAGTGTAACTTGTTAACTTCTCCTGGGAACTTTTTCAGTTTTGATACCCTGCTTTGAAAATTTTGAAGTGGTTTGCTCCCAGCTGTTTTTCTGTTGTCACATGGCAGTTCTGCTGTAGTCTCTGTTCAGTGTGCTGGGGCCATTTCTCAAGTCTTCTGTGGAAGCATACAACAGAGCCCAGCACTCAGTATTTGATGCTGTGATTCTAGGTAGATACTCATGAAACTGAAGCATCTTTTGTGAGGAGAGACTGTGGGAGCTGAGTGTTTAAAGAAGACTGAGAGGGTATCTCATTAATACATACAGGTATCTCAAAGGTGAGTGCCAGGCCTGGGTCAGAGCAATCCCAGGCACAGCTACAGGTTGGGCAAAGAGGAGATTGAGAGCAGCCCTGTGGAGAAGGACTTGGGGGTGGTGGTCGATGAGAAAATGAACATGAGCCGACTGCAGTGTGCGCTTGCAGCCCAGAAAGTCAACCGTATCCTGGCCTGCATCCAAAGGAGTGTGACCAGCAGGTCGAAGGAGGTGATCCTGCCGCTCTACGCTGCTCTCGTGAGACCTCACCTGGAGTATTGTGTGCAGTTCTGGTGTCCTCAACATAAAAAGGACATGGAGCTGTTGGAACAAGTCCAGAGGAGGGCCACAAGGATGATCAGGGGACTGGAGCATCTCCCACACGAAGACAGGCTGACAGAGCTGTGGCTGTTCAGCCTGGGGAAGAGAAGGCTGCATGAAGACCTCATAGCAGCCTTCCAGTACCTGAAGGGAGCCTATAGGGATGCTGGGGAGGGACTCTTCATTAGGGACTGTAGTGACAGGACAAGGGGTAACGGATTCAAACTTAGACAGGAGAGTTTTAGATTGGATATAAGGAATAAATTCTTTCCTGTTAGGGTGGTGAGATACTGGAATGGGTTGCCCAGGGAAGTTGTGAGTGCTCCATCCCTGGCAGTGTTCAAGGCCAGGTTGGGTGGCATGGTTTAGTGTGAGGTGTCCCTGCTTATGGCAGGGGGGTTGGAAGTAGGTGATCTTAAGGCCTGTTCTTCAGTCATACTGCTTTTGACCCACTTTTGATAATGTCACTTCAGATTGTTTCCAAGAGTTAGAGAAGGGTGGCATACGTAATTGTTAGACTCAGGTCAGAAAAGCTTCAGATGTCACCTTAAAGACTGTTTGGAAATCATAAAAGTGCTCTAACTGGATCCACAAGATCAATGAAGTGTGAGAAAGTAGATCAGTTTTGAGTAAAACCATGTATAGTTTAATTTGAAATGTGCAGCTGCAGTTTTGCAGAAAACAAAATATAGTAAGCACAATGCTTTTATTCAGCTTGAAGTGAAAGCATTTTTTCCAGCTATCAATTTACAGCTTAAGATAATGGATTTTGGCAGAGTGCAGAGCTATTAAGTAATGTTTATTAAAATGGATAAGAAAGGATTTGAGAGGTGGCCTGAAAAAGAGAATTTTAAAGGACTGGTTAGTAGAATAAAGAAATAGCATTTTCTCCTAGAAGTAAAGTTTTATGTCCCTTTCATTTATGACCTTTATAGGTCATTAATGAAAAAAAAAAAATAGTGGTGATATCATCTTATTATTTAGTACAGTTTATGAAGTGATATGGAAACTGTACTTATGGAGGTTTTTTCACCTCTACTGTAAGGCTGAAAAACTTCAGCTTGTGAAACATTTATCCTGAAGAGAGAAATGATCAACTATATTTAAGTTTGCCTCAGTCACAAAACTGCCATATAATTTGACATGAACTTGACATTCTCAGGGTCTATTATCCATTGTGCAATTCTTCACAATAGGCAATAGATATGTGAAGCTCCATGCCAAAAGTCATTAAAGCCACTACATGTTTGCATGGACTCAAGGAGATGTTGGGCAAGTGCCAGAAAGTGATATAACCAGGAGTTCTCAAATACATAGAAACCACATCCAGCTCAGGATGTCCCTTAGCTCAAAATAGATTAATACTGAGAGAATATTTTTTTTCTTCCTAAGCATTTGCATATGGCCAATGCTTTAATTGATGCAGACACGCTGCTATTGGACCTTTAGTATAATGTCTGACTCATTCAGATGCTCTAACCTTGCAGCCACAGAACCATAATGAAGGAGAAGGGATATTGGATGAGGTCGACCTTTGGTCTGACCCAGTGCTGTCATTCATCCATTATTCTGAGACCATCTCTGACCAAATTTGGGAAGATATTTAAACGTTTTCTAAATACTTGCAAAGCAGGGGTAGACAAATTTGTGGGTTCAGCTCTGAGCATGAGCTTACAGTCTTTGTGTAAGTCTTACAGCATATGCATGCATATTTTTGTTTTTCTGAATAAAAATGCTTTTGAAGTCTGTATATCTGCTAAAACGTCATAGAATTGAAATATTCCAAATGGCAGGTCAAAGCTTGGGAGCGCTACCGAGCCTTGGACATAGGGATGCCTGGGCACTTTTTCTGCAGTTAGAAGCAGGGTATAACTATGTTAAATGAATATTTTACAATAATAAGCTTTAATGTCATACAATGTCATATATATCATCCAAAGATTTCCCTATTTAGAGTAAGTTAATAGTACTGAATTTACCAACTGACACTTATTTGGGCTGACTTCTCTTTTAAGTCTATTTTGCATGAGCAATAAAAATATTAAGACATGATAACATTCAAGCTAGGTATGGAGTTTATGCACCCCTGTATGAGTCCAGTAGGGGGTACCCTGGGACCCCATTCATCACTGCAGGTGTTCCCCAGAGGTCACCTGCCTAAGTGGAGGTAATGGCAAGGAGAGTTTGAGCTTGACTGAGCACGTGCCCTAGATGCAGTGGAGACTGAAGAAATGTGCATTTCTCTTCTGTTGTCCTCCCAAATGAACAAGGGGTTTCCTAAGCACAGTGAGAACAACCCTGTAAATAGTATCTACCTGATTACTGGCTTCAGTGCTACAGATCCAGAATGAATCTGTTTTTTATGGATGATGATTAGTGCTAGCTAAACATCAAGTCATCAGTCTGTGCTTTCAAATTGTTACATTATAGTGATGGCTAATGAATCTTCTCCAGCAGATAGGGTAAAATTTACTTGTGTAATTTTAGGTACTACTGTAAACATTTACAAATCAGCAGACTGTCTTTGAAAAATGCTTGAGGTCTTAGGATGTCTGAGAAGTTTTATTTCATTAAGAGAAAAGAGCTTGGACAAATACAGCATTAATTTGACTCAATCTGGTTTTTACACAATTTCATACATCTTGAATTAAATGCTGTAGTCAAACTATTTCGCAAAAGAAGTCTGAGATAATCTTAAAAACTTTGAAGAGGAGGAGAAGAGCGAATTGTATCAGATGGAGTTCTGGACCTCCCAAAGAAATGTAATTTTTGTGCTTCAAGCACAGTCTGCTTCCAAGAATATGGCAGCTTTGATAAATGAAGCAACACTGATAACCACCGAGGTCTTGAAACAGAAAATCACCAGATGTTTGATGACCTGCTTAAATGGTACAGCCTCTACAAAAGCTGTTTAAGGTGCAGCCAGGATTACTGAAAACAACTTTATCTGTGGTACAGAGGAATGTAGCACAGAGAAATGGATGACCTACCAGGTACGGGTTTCTGCTAGATTGAGATGCTGCAGAGAAGAAAATCTAGTGCTGCATTGTGACCTTGCAGTAGTGCTGAAGGTGCAGCAGTGATGGGCTTCAAAGGGAGGATTGAGAAAACATACTTGAACTTTCATTATAGAAGTTAAAAATTAGAGAATGGAATTTATAAATTCAATAAAAAATGAAGGGTCATTACAACTGTGCTGTAATCAGGAATACACTGGTTTTACACTCAGTAATGGTTCCAATTAAAATAAATATTTGTCAGTGTTACCTTATTCAGCATTTCATACTGAATTAATTTCAACTTTCAGCATAACTGTTACTGAAACTACTGAATGTAAAAGGGATCTTTTGAACTTCTGTGGTGTAAATCTAATATCCTGAACAGTTACACTTTCTTGACATCCACTTTAGAGGTAGCAAGACATTATCCCATTGCAAATAAAGTGTGTGTAGAAATTAATTTAATGAATTCTGGCTTCCGTTACCTTCTGCTGGTGCCCTTTACTTTGTCTTAGCTGTTCAGTTTTCTGTTTGTTTTTTTTCCTGTTAGAGGCTGTCAGAAACTGATCTTAGAAGTCCTAATCTCCACAGCAATGTGCTGGAACTTGTAAGATCAATCTTGCCAATATTGCGAACTTAAAGTATTACACAAATCTGATTAAATAATGGTGCTTAGTTCAAAGCAAATATGTCAACATTTAACAATAAATATGTTTTTAATAATAAATATGTTCTAGGAAAAAATATTGATTGCAATGTTTAATTAGTCAATGGGGATACCAGAATTTAGATTAAACTTTTGGTATGATTTATGTTCTTCTGAACAAGTGGCACAGCAGAACTAACTCTTTCTTCATCCAGTCTTTCCATGCGTAATCTTTGTGCCAAAAGAAAGTGCTTTAGAAGAAAAATTCTGTATAGGTAGAAAGTTTAAAAAAATAAGCAAGTCTATGAAAATTATGCCTGGTCATTGGAAAATAAATATAGTGTGTTTAGGAATTCAGGTTTTACACATAACATTGTCACAAGATCAGTGACTCCTACAGAAAACAAATCATTTGTTTAGAAGCAAAGTCAGCAGCTTTATGGAGAAATAAATATAATTTTACAACTTAATTACAGTATAAACATTTCTTGTGGTAGCAAATACTTTGTTGTTATTGTTGTATTAATCTTACAAGACATATGGATGTTAGTTTCAGTATCTTCTGGGACCTGGTAAATCCTCTGAGCATAACTCTGGCTGCTGTTGTAAAGAGCTAAACTTTTTAGCCATTTTTCATCTTTGTGACTAAACCTCTAATAATTAAAAAAAAAAAAAATAAGAAATAATGGCTTTAAAGAGATTCTGTTTTCTTTCTTTTACATGTTGTTATTCTCTGATTAATTTATCACTGTGGAAGTTTTATCTCATAGTGTTAGTTCACTGTATTTAAAAGTGAAGAATTTCACGCTTCTCAGATGCTGTTGAATCTTTGGGAGGGTTGGTGGTGGTAGGCTTTTCGGTGACAACCTAATCAGTTCACTCCCCATCACTTATGGCACCTTTTTAAGTACCAAGCTCTCCAAGAACTGAGAAAATGTCTTGTTGTAACATAGGTAATAATGAGGTTTAAAATCTGATAGACTTTTTGTACAATACAGAACATATTGTAGCATATTCAGGTAAGTATTTCATGCTTATGTCATTTACGCATGTCTAACTTGGAAACTTTTGTTATAAAGGCTGGAGAAAAGAAAACTTCCTCCTCCCATCACCAACCCCCGAAAATTTCAAGCTTCTGGGGGAGCAGTAATGTGATTAGCTCTTCAATGTTCGCATTATCACAGAAGCGAATTCTGATTCTTTCTGAACACAGTTTTCCTGTCTTTCCAGCAGTCTGTCACATCTAGGATTCTTATATATTCATTCTTAAGGGAGTAATATTTTTTGGCTGTTGCCTACTATTTGGGCTCTCCTTTATTTTAAACAGTAATTTAGTTTTTTCTTTAATTTTTTTTTTTTTTACTTTCTGAGTATTATAGCAAGTACTTGTGTAGTTGCATGCCCTCATGTACTTTGGTGCGTTACTGCGAACTCTAAAATTCCTAATTCATCAGTAAATGTTTTTATGTAACTTTCCTGTGTAAAGCACTGCTACCAGAGTATAGCTGGTATGTACGCTGGTATGACATACAGTGACCTTTGATACTGTTAAATACATGTGTGGATTAAAAGAAGTGCCTTAAAGCACCACCTTGTAGAGCAAGTGACCAAGGAATAATAAATTCAGGGCTCCTGTCTCCGTTGAGTACCAGCCAACAGAACACTCTTCCAAGATTCACTGCATTTTTTAACTCATTCTTTGTCAAAGACTTTGAAAAGGAGATTATTGAAATGTGGATAAATTCATAACAGCTACAAGTTTCTTTTTAAGTATTTGCAGACTGACTAAGTAAAAGAGAGACATTTAGAGAGACTGATGACAGCTAGCAGATATGATGCTTGCATATTTAAGATTGTAATCTTTTTTTTCTGTTCTGTGATAATATAGTATAAGCATTTCTAAGCCTTACATAGGCATCCTGTTTGGCTTGGTTTGAGTTGTATTTACTTTTTGGTACAGAAACCCAATTCTTAGTCCAGGAAGATGAAATCACAAGGTATTTCTGGTTTAGGGGTGCTTGTCCTTGGGACATAAGTAGTTGTAGATTCGTAGGTTTTGCCACTGCATGGTTGGTTTGATTAGTGCCATGTTAGCCAGCTCAGCAGCTACAATGCAGGGTGTATTTCTTTGTAATGCACTCCCAGTGTTATAATGAAAATTCCCTGGTAGGGCAAGTCCAAAGTACCTAGGTTAAAAATTAACAGGATTCACATTTTAATGTGTCATTTGGCACATTCTGTGAGTGGTACGGAAATCTGAGGCTGCTTTATCTTCACTTCTATGGAAGGCACCTTGCATTCCAGACACTGTTTAAAACATTTTGGATGTGCAAACATGTTAACAATAGTGCTTAAACAAGGTTGATACTCTGAAATGTGTTTAAAAAACATGCAAGGTGACAGTCTTCTCTGGTGACAGCAAGGCAGTTTCTTTCAGTGTTTCCCTTGAAGTATATACATTGTAAAATACGGTGTGTAAAATGCCATGTAATGCCTTTTCAGTAATGCTTTTGGCACACTATTGCAAACAAAGGGTGTACAGACCTATTGGAAGTGTGTGTAACCATTGACAGAGGCACTTTGAAGTGGTTTAAAAAAGATTGTAAAACCAATTCTGGTACATTTTGGGGAGATTTTTTTGTTTAATTGGGTTTTTTGTTTGATTAGTTGGTGTTTTGTTTGTTTTAAGTTTTCTCCTCCTATTATCACTGAACTCCCTACTATTTTAATTCCCATGCCACTATTTATCGCCTCTTGTTTAGCGCTTATACATATTATAGTAGCCATCTTCTTTCTGGTTGCATTTATATATGGACATGGATATATCTCGAAGTGTGCAAACTTTAAATGTTTTTTTTTCCCGCCTTTACAGTTGTTACAGGATCAAGCACTATGACAGTAAAAGCTTTTAAAGCTGTAAATCATCAGGTAAATATATAGCACCGTGCAGCCAGCATGAGTTGGGCCTATAGGAAAGATGGGGAAGAACTCTGTCAGGGAGTGTAGTGATAGGACAAGGGGTAAACTGTTCTAAGGTAAACCATTCTATGATTTGAAAGGCAAATAGTTAAGCACCGTGTATTGTTTACGTACTTGCACATAGCATCTTTCAGAAATATCTAGCTCTTAACTTTGAACATAAATGCATTCATGTCTTCACATCTTAGTGATGGACTGAAAAAGATCAGTAAGAAGCAGGTACAACACATTTTTCAGTTTAGTCTGCTGCCTGTCAAATATAATAGCGGTGTGATGAGCTTTCCTAGAAAGTTGTATGAACCCATTCCCTGGGCATGCTGCCTTTGAGCTGTCTATGTGGTTCCCCACTGCTACGTATGTATTTAGTACTTCTGCACCAGTGTGTTCAAGTGGTGTGTCAGCCTGAGCAGGAGAATGTGTAAGTAAGGTGGTGTGATAACTTGCAAGTTGAGGTGTAAATGTATGGTTTGTTAAACAAACTGGTTCTCTAGCTTATTAGAGCTTGGACACCTTATCTGCCTTTGTTACATTGTTAGGGCAAATGTGTTATTTTCTGACTTCTTTTTAAGTTTATGTTTAAAAAAAAAGCTCTGCTAAGCCTGAACTTTCTAGAATTGAATAGTGAAATAAAAAAAAAAAAAAACAAAACAAAAAAAAAAAAAAAACCCAAAAAAAAAAAACAAA
>NDXB01012187.1:183978-219233 GCA_002631895.1 Agapornis roseicollis
TTTTTTTTTTTTTTTTGTTTGCTTCTTTTCTAGCTTACTTTATGTCCAGGCTTGCAGTTTGATCTGCAAGGTCAAAAAATATAACATTGAAAAAAGTCATACATGTCAGTTCACTACATAAGAATATTTTGTTTCTGATCTTGTATCTTTAACTTGATGTTGGGTTTGGTAATTGGTGCATTTAATCATGTTTAATACATGGCTCACATTCTTTATTGTGAAAGCACAAACTACTTCTGCACATACTTACACAAGCTTTCTTAAATACTACAATCTTGAGCTGTCTGTAAGTCATGTATTTCTGTCAAATGGATTTCTTGTCAAAAACCTTTTCATCTATCAGTTACTGCATCATATTGAACTTGAGTTCCAAGCATTATCCTCTGTGCACTCAGGGTACGTGCTGAGTATGTTAACATGTGCAGCAGGGTTTGAGGTCAAGTTACATTTTCTGTTATTTTGATCATTTCAAATTGGATTGAGTTGAAATTGAGATACAATAATGACACAAGTTAACTGCAAAGTTTTCATCAGCCTTACAGAAATTCAATATGGAGTTGCTAAATCCATCTGTAGATCTAGTGTGAATTAATGGATCCAAACTTAAGGCTCCCAGAGAGCCTGCTGGCACCAACTGGATTTTAATTACATCCCACGCATTGGTTTAGTTATCCTTATAGCAGGTAAAATGAGTGGTGCAAGTTAACTCTTCCAGATCAGAGAAGAAAAAAAAGAGCATTGATCCTCTTTTCAGAGGAGAGGGAAGAAAAGTTTTACAGCTTAATTTTTTTCCCAAGGGAAAGTGAAAGAAGGTGTCTAAATGATGGAGGGAAGAAAGGCAATGAACGGGTACAAAGAAGCAAAGTAAGTAGATTATTTGGAAAGGAGTAAGAAAAATTATATTGGGGAAAAAATAACTGGAAAATGTAGACTATAAGCAGAAAAAAACATAAGATGGAAAACATATAAAAGGTGCAGGCACATCAAAACAACAGATTCTGTGAAAAGGCATAAAAAGTAAAATGAATGAAAGTGTAAGACAAAATTTTAAGGGAATGGTAAGTGTATATGTGTATTTTAAGTAATTTCTGATTCATAATCAACTGCAAATATTTGAGTTTGTACACAGGTACTTACATTTTGAATGGATGCAAATTTGTTTAGCAATGTCACGAAGAGCAGATAACAGGGATCAGCAGTGTTAGAAAAATCTCAGGTAAGGGTTATCAAGACTTTATTTATGCAGCCCTTAGTTTTTATTGATTAAAAAAAAAAAAAGTTACACTAAGTATAAAGCTTTTGCTTGGCTTTAGCTTGCTATTTTTCATGCCAAAAAGATCAAAGCCAGATACTGGACACCATGAATTCTTTATTAGCATCCTAAATTATGAGACTGATAAACAGATTCATTACATCAAGCTGAAAATTAATTGTGAGACATAACATTGTTGCCCTTATGCATCTCTCAGTGCAGGAAGCCAAGAAGGAAACAATAGTCTTCAGTAATGCTTAGAAACGCCAGTGGTTGCTTATCCCTTGATCCCTTGCCATGTCAACTGCAGAGGAAAACACTTGCATCCTTCTAGAGCTGTTTTCATGTCATTCAATTCTAATTTGCCATCAACTATCATAACTTTACCATGTACATTATCAATTTGGCAATGAAGGCTTGACATAAAACCACAGAGGCAGCTAAATTCCAAGTTAAAGCTGAAACTTCGTTCTTAATTCACCAGGTTGTGCAGGGGAGCATGTGGGAACACCCAGCGTTTACCCGCACACAATACAACAAGTTAAGGATGGAATTTCAGCCCAAGCCTTAACATTAATGCAGCATAGCTGTGTTGTGTGGTTTGATTTCTTCTTGCATGGCACTGTTAAAGACAGCAATAAACCCAAGTGAATCTCAGAGTAATTTTAAATTATGCTTGCAAGAATCTCGTGCAGACAATAGTAATAGATTCTTCTCACACGTTGCCTTTCAGTTAAACTTGAATTTTTGTATCCTGCTTGCTTTGAGTTTTCACTGTTGGAAACTGCTGAGATGTTACATTACACATACCTTAATACCTGGAGTCCGGCCTTAAATACGTAATTGTTTCTGCAGTATACCTGTCTTTACTTGATGCTCATTTTGTGGAATAGAATTATAGAGGTAAACTTCGCTTTTTGCCCTGTACATGCATTTTTATGAGCAAAATGAGCTTTGACTGTTTCTAGAAACATCAGGAATGTCAAATCTTTTTTATCTGAAGGACTTCTTGGATGACTCAAGAAAAGGTACTTGGAAATTAGTCAGGAATTAATTGAGTGGGAATGATACTGAAATGTTGGGAGAGAATTTGGTCCCCAGTGAATGCTTTAGGTTTGTACTTTAAAAGAAGGTCAATCTTAAGTGATTGAATCAGCCTTTTCTTCAAAACATAATTTTTATTCAGTCTTTGGTTAGGCATTCAGAATGTGATTGGAATAGTTATTCAGTCATTTATCCCTTCTTGGAACAAATGAGAGTTATGTTTCTAATCTACTTTCAAAAATCCATAGCTCTCTACATTTTCCTATATATTTCCATCCTTTACCAGCTGTTTTCAGTGGGTCCAGCATCCCTGCTCCCTAAAGACATGGAGAGATACGTATCAGTGAAGACAATAGTGAAGGAAAGAGATACAGCTTTTAAAAGAGCATGTAAGCTGCTGTTGTAGACCCATCCACATTTTAAACTTAGCCACATGACACAGCCTGTACCTGCTTTAGGATGCCCATGTCCTCTTTTCTGAGATAGTAGATCTGCTTTTGCTCAGGATTAGGGACTGTCCTAAACCATAGTTTCAGGAATAGCTTGATCACTTGCAAATAGTAGTCTAGAAACAACAAACAATTTGGTAGAAATAAGTGATATAGTTAAATCAAAGAGTCTGGTAATTATGCTCCAGAACACCCTCTGAAATTATGTTCTGCATTGGAGAATAATTACAGTGAAGTGTTATGCTCATATTGTTAAATTATTTAGATTATGAGAGTGGGTTTGTGAGGTGAAACACAAGAACAGAGGCAGTATGAGGGTCATATTTGGCAGTGCAACTAATGAAAGTGTGATGACTAAAATATGAGAAAGATGTCACTCAGAACTTAATTAAATGCTGGCAGTATGTTTAAGAAGAAATTATGAAAAGTAAGCATAAGATTGTCAGTACATTTAAAGGCCGAATGTCAACCTACATTCAATTTAATTAAAATTGCACAAATAATTGTATTGAATATTTTTGACAAATTATGAATTATATGGCTTACACCTGAAAAGTCATCACTTTTTTGATGTCATTAAACTTGATTGTGAAGTCTCTGATGCCAAATTTTCCAGATTGAAGTCCTTAATTCATATTAAACCAATCTGAACAGTATTATTGTTGGTTTAGGAAAATGTTGTGGAAAAGATGGCAATTGAAAGGCCTGACATCATCATGATGTGTTATTTGAGTATGTGACCACTGATGGTACCTGCCTCCACTCTGGACAGTAGAATCTCAATATTCCTTACACACTTTCTGGTCTGGATGAAGCACGTAATACCTCTGCCACCACCTCTTTTCCTTCACCTTCTACTCTACAGTTATATTTGCCCAGATTTGCATTCTCCTATGCAGTAGAATTGTGCAGATGTCTTTGGTGCGAAGGAGCATCAGCCTTTTTTCATGGTGCTCTATCCCTCCCTGCATCTTCTGGAGGGTCTGTCTAGACAGCTAAAGAAAGTCCCTGTAATTACATTCCTGGACTGCCATTCTCACTGCTCATTACAAAGGGGGCCTGGATTAACCATATTTAATGGAGGTGCTGGTTCGGTAGCTGTATGAAGCTCCACTCAGCTCAGTAATCTTCATAACTTCCCCGTAGTCACTGGTGGGTTGCTATTAGGTCCCTGTGAAGGTTGTTTATTCCGGACTGCAAAGGCCCAGTTTGCTCAGCTTCCAGATGCTCTGTAGTAGAAAGGATCTTTGTAAAAACTTCCAGGTTATTTTTGTCATAGGTTTTGTGCAGAATGCACGACCAACTGGGGAAGTTTCAGCCTTTAGTCTCCTAACTGTCAAGGCACTTAAGTTATTAAGCATTTTTAAAATATTTTGATAGGCTTTTCAGTTTGTCTGTACATGTTTCACAGTCCTTCACTGAGGCCTGCCTTACGCTGATCTCCATAATTAAAGTGTAAAGTATGAGATATGGGGTAATTGCTTTCGTGTTGTATTTCTGCACTTCTGATTGTTGCACAGTGGGGTTTGTTTGTTTTTATTTTTTTCCTTTATCATTAACATACTTGGGAGTATGCTGTAGAGACTGCCACAGTCACCACACTAAAACATGGTGGGAAGACAGAAATAAAGGTACCTGCCATCTTTATGGCAGGTAGCTGGTATAAATGGTTTTGTAGCTGGTGTAAGTGCTTTTACAGCCGTTGGAATGCCATGAATTTTCAGTCTGAGGCCATACATTGCTTAGAAGTAGTAAGCAGTTACACTTGAACAGCTAAGCTGTAGCACAGCCCTGCCTGAGCTTACGCTGGTGTGCAGGGACTTGAGGACTTTTAGCAGACACTGAGCTTCTCATATACAGTGACAGGACATTGGAAATTTTGCAAAAGCTTTGAAAACAAAGTAGGAGATGGCTGATGCATTTCATCCCGTAAGGTTTGCCTATCTCATTTGTGCTAATATTTGAAGCTGCCTTTCATAAGAAGTGACCCATATTCCTGAGGCTGTTCTGCAAATCAGGGATGCTAGTTTCATGAAATGAAAGGATCTTGATGAGTCACACATTATTGTAATTCTGGTGGCAATACATTCTTTTCCAAACACAGGGCAATCTTCAGAGTTAAAATGTGAACTTATATCTATCTATTTCAGTTAAAATTGTGGATTGCTGGAATTCAGTGTTTTGGTATCAGTAACAAGTTTAGCTTTAGATGGAATTCAGACAAATACTGCAAGACTTAAGAAACTTGAAAATCCAGTTGGTTTGAAGACATTGTTAAGATTAGCTCTTTACTTCTTGTCTAAATATTTTGTGTTTGTGCAGAAAGGTTGTTTTTCATTCCTTAATTTTAGTTAAGGGACAACTATGAAGTAGTTTTCCATTTCTTTTAAAATTGCTTTAGGGCAAAAATTGTTCCTGTTGTTAGGAGAAAGAGATGATTTTAATAAGAATGCTGCATGTTAATACCCATGGACTATGAACTATTCATATGATATCTGCAACATTTGTTGAATCTTGTTAACTAAGCAATTACAAAATCACTTGTCCCCCAAAGTTTTAAAAAGAATAAAGCTAATGATCTCATTACATTACATTTATTTTTAAACAGTGTTTTCCAGAACATACGGATCTGAATCACAGAACAGCAGCAGGGCAGCTTGTGTGTAGGCCATGATGAAGCTCCAAACTGTGTAAGAAGCTTAAGGCAGTGCTATTGATACAAAATGATCATATCTAAAACAAAGCAAACCTTGGCTTCAGATGCTTGTAAGTAGCCCTCATTCTCCTTGCATATCAGAATATTACTGGTTTAGTAAGTGGCTAATGCTAGCAGAGAGGTGCAAGGTGTAGGATTAAATGGCAAGTTGCAGCCTTCTATTTAGAACTGTAATTAAGTATAATATAATATGGTAATAATTGTATCCAGGCTGTGGCTGTAGGTCTTTCGGTTGTACCCTTTTTCTTGGCATCCCTGAACTGTATAAACATATGGTCCCAATACCCAGTTAGGGACCACGGTGGGTAGAAAAAAAAAGGAAGCCTAATGACACAAAATCGAAATGCTTCATCCTGTTCTCTGATGTCTCATTGTCCGCTGAACTATTTTTCTGGTTTCTTCAGTGGACTGGTTATTGGGCACAGCTTGTGGTCCACTCTCACGTTCCAAGAGTCCTTCACTTTGAAGAAGTTGGTTGTTACTCTTAGACTATACTGGGTGCCATTATTTGGGGCTGCCTGTATCAGTAGAAGTCCTCTATCTCTTTCCTCTGCCTCATCAGCCTGACACTAAACCTGATGTTTTCTATTTTAACTTCAGAGCCCTGTCTGAGAACTTGAAACTATCATCCCAAAACAGCTTCATCGTATCAGCTAGCTCCCTCACTGTCTTTGCCACTTCATAGCAAAGTCCTGTCATGTTGTTGGCTAGGTGGAGGAAGTGTAACTGCTAATGCTTGATTCTGCAATTGTTCAAACTCAGCAGCGGAGGCAGAGTTAGCAGTCCCCATCCTGGAGGAATAGTAACTTAAAACTCAAGTGTCAGAAATCTGATCACAGTTTTAAGTGGTTCAGTCTCATTCCCTTCTGGCTTGCCCACTCCCTGGATGTGTTTATACAAACACACATGCACCCCATTATCCACTATGATATTTGCAAGTATCTGTGCACATTCCCAGTTTTCTAGCAACCTCCCATGCAGCTGGTGCCTATTACCTTGCATGTTGCTATACCCAGTGCTGACTGCAGTAAAACCAAGTGAGGTGTTCCCACTGGTCTCCCCCCTCATTCATCCATGTACTGTCTGTCTGTCTGTCTGTCTCCCACCACTCACCCCATAAACACACTCAGCACAGCAGGCCCTGTGTTTTAACATCTCATGGTGGTGAGACCCTAGCTGCGCTTGCAGCTGGTCTGAGTGTAACTAGGAGCCTGTCAGAAGTGTCCCAATGTGCAAAATGCAGCATACACCAGCAGTATACTGGGTTGCTCTAATGCCAAACAGTTCACAGGAATGATCCAGAAACTGAAAATTGCATAAACAGTGATTTTTTTTGCTGGAAGATGTGATGCAGCACCTCTATAGGCCATGCCCTAGGCTGTACCTGCTCATCTGCATCACACATTGAGTAATGCCACAGGCACTGACCTAGTCACAGATCCATCTTGGTGTTTACTGACTTGTTTCAAGTATATTCAAGTTGGGATCTTGGTTCATAGTCTTGGATTTTTTTGCTTTTTCTTCACTTTCTCACATCTTTGAACAGTCCTAAAATTGCGTGATGCTGCTGATGGTAAAATTGTTCCATGTTCAAATATGCACAGGGTGTTCTGAATTTTAAAGTGTCTCAGTTTCCTGTTTTCACTTACTGTCTCTGAAATGCTAAGAAAATATTTCACCATGTCTGTGTCCTCTCTTGCTGTCACTAACTGTTACTAGTCATCAGAATGTTGCCAACTTGTATAATTTTGATCATGAATCTCACTATTTAAAGGGGGGATGGAAGCTGAAAGGTTTTTGTTTGCTTGACAGAATGAATCTTTGGGTTTGGTGATGAAATCTCTGACTTGATGTTTCCATTGCTTTTCCTGTTTTTTCTAACTTCTCTGGAAGATAGGCCCATACTTAAACTAGAATATCGTTATTCTCCCATTTTAGGAGCTGCTCCACATCTTGATAACTGACTTCAGGAGTTATCGTGCAGACCACATTTTCAACCTTTGCTGAACCAGTCACTCATCTGGCAAAATACTGTTGCTCTTTGGTCGGTTTAGCTTTTTGTTGAGTTAACAAACTGTATTTGGCTTTAACTGAATTTAGCTAGACTGACAAGTAGCAGAGCTGGTAAAGGAGAGGGTGCAGGACAATATGGCCAAGAGCAGGGGGATAAGAGCTAAAGGCAGCCTTTGGTGACAGCAAGCCCTTAATTTAGATCATCTGTGTTGTTATGGCATGCTCTCAGTGAAGCCAAAATAGACTTTAAATGTCATTCATTAAATTGTGCCATAAAAGCTTTATTTCTTGGTAGTCTCTTCTTGTGGCTACCCACAAAATACTGAAGTTAATCAAGATCAGGTATAGGATTCTTTCTAATTACAGAGTTGGTCTACAAATGCAGCCATCTTTCTGCATGGATGTTTATTTCTGTTTCAGAAGGAAGATGCCATTAATGTGGAAATGGATGAAAGACTGTCTCTTCGGAAGCACCGCTTCAAGCGTTTTGCATCACTGGAATATGAAGGAGAGTATTACATGACACCAAGAGATTTCTTGTTCTCAGTAATGTTTGATCAAGTTGAACGTAAGTTGTTTTCTCATCATAGTGTTTGTGAAGGAAAAGAAACTTGCAGGTCCCCTTCAAGATGTAATTTGCGAGTCACTGGGATAAGAGCCTTTGTTTGACATAAATCAACAGAAGCTAGTTTATAAATGTTGTGCATATGGATTCTTAGAGGCATCACCACCCTTTACACCAGTGAATTGATACTGATGATTTAGAAATCTGGTGACTTGATGAATGAAATTACATCTCTGCATGATTTGCATGTCTGGTCAGTATGTAGTTCCTCAATTACTTACATGCCACAGAATATAGTAGGAGTGTAATATAATAGTGTTCATACCATTCCTGGCCCCATTAACTGTCTATCCACTTCACCAATAAATACTCTGTGACCTTATTTCTTAGAAGACGCAGTGATGGCAGTGACTTAAATGAGTGTAATGAAGCATTGAGCTCAGCTCTAGGTTTCTGGTTTCAAATCTCCTTTGGTTTATGCAGAACCTAGTTAAGAACAAATCAAAATTGTATGCACGTTCTTAAAAAGTACTTCTAAAAGCATGCTTTATTAGGAGAAGATAGGACCAGCACACAAATAAAAAGTGCCCTACACAGTTGCCCTTTTTTCCTCCAAAAAAATGGCTTGTATATCTTTCCAAAGAATTTTCTGCTTTACAAAAGTTAAATTTTCTAAGTCTCCAAGTTGTCACTCAGAGGACAAATACAATCTTAGTACCTCTGCTGTAGGAAAGAGGGATAAATCCCAACTTTAACCGTTGCATGCTGCAGTCTGCACATACCGACCAGGGCAGCACATTGTCTAGTAAAACCATTCATAGTCTGGGATGTTCTGCCCAGCTAGCAGCAAATGTCCAAGAGACATGGGGATGCTGAACTGGAAATAGAGAAAGAAATTCAAGGAAGGAGACTGAACACACTTTGATTCAAGCCTCTGGGAAACCTGGGGTGGAATAGAGTTCAGTGAGCTGCAAGTGGTCAAAGATCAGGAAACAAGAAAATAAAGAAGTTTTTGTGTCTGCCAAAAATCTGTAGGTGATAAGGATACATGACTTCACTGCTGACACACAACTTCTAATATTATACAAAGCTGAATGTAAATCCTTAGGACTTTATGACCTTGAGAGTCATGGAGACTCTCAAAATAGCTTTTTTTTAATATATGGCTAACAAAAAGAATTATTTCTCCTTCAAAACTTAGGTTGTTAAGTTAAAAACCTAGAAGAGATTTTCTTTCAGGTTTTCCAGTCTGAAACAGTGAAAGACAGTGAATACTGAAATTTTCAGTTTTGAAGGTGTGGGTTTCAGACAGTTGTCTGCGAAAGCAAGGTTAGGGAAATAAGTGTTTTTCAGTCTTAGCAGTTCATACATATTAATTGGTTACTCCAAGTATAATAGTGCACATGCAGATTTTTAATGAAGTGGTATGTGGGTAAGGTTTATTTGTAATGCAGCCAAATTAATTTCAGTTACTTTGCTAATATGAGCAGAAAACAGCATTAAATAGAAAAAAAAATTAATGACAAAAAAACACATAAACAAAAAAATTCTTTGCACTCATGCATATTTAGAATTTCAAATTGAAATCAGGCATACAACAATAGCACCATAGACAGTTAATAGAAGAATGTTAATCTAATGCTCCTAAACATTTTCTTAACCATCATTGATGTGGATTCTTTAGGCAGCAGCATAACCCCAGCAGTAAACAATTCTCTTCAAGTCACATTTCTAGGGATTTTAGGTTTTCTTGTAACTGCAAACACTCAAAGCTTCTGTTAGCAGAGAGGAAAGATGGTTTAGGTATTTTAAAGTCAGTGGTTTGAGCATTTTGAGTTTCATATAAGGAAAATGAACAGACCTATCTGAAGTCCGGGTATATTTAGAGTAGATGAAGGTGTTGAATTTCATAGCAAAGCATCAATTATTTTGGGAAACTTTCTGCTTATATGGTAAAATTAATTCCCTTTCCCCCTGAACAGTGCTTTTAGAAATGAAAACAGGCATGCCAACACTAATACTAGAAAGCCCTTTGCTTGCTGGCATACTGAGATGCAATTTTAACATGTGGTAACTGCATACAAATGGTGAGTCTTCTAATGCTGAAGTTAAATCTGCAATGATTTGATTAATTGCTACCTATTTTTTATTAATCACTAATAAAAAAAATATGCAAAACTCTTGGAAAAATTTAAAGTACCTTGGCAATAATCATTCATCTCCATAGCTATGGTTGTTGTATATAAAAATATGGAAGGCTTAGGGCTGTTCTGAGGTTTTGTTTCTGCTGTCTTTTTTACAGATAATAGGCAGGGACATATGATCAGGCTCAGGAGCAATTTAGCTGTGTACACCAAGAAATATTGCTGAGGTTGGTCACAACATTCTGCTCCTTTGTTTCTGTTAGGAGATAAACACTCCCAAAGAGGAAAAAGGCAAGTGAGAAGGGGGATTGAGAAGAAGTTACAGGTTGGAAATAGAGGCCTTTGTCCAGCTCCCTGGGGGTTATTTTGCTTACTGTTGCTTGTCATTGGAGAATTACTTTGAAATCTCCTGTTAGTTCTTAAGCATAATTAAATATATAAGAAAGTAAATGCAGTGTTGTATAAACCAGATAAGTTGTTGGTGCTGGATCAAAAATGCTGATGTTAGAAAATACCAAAATATTTTAGCTATGTCCAGATTGTCAAGTGAATTCCTATACACACTTGGTTGGAATTTATTACAGAAGCAAAAATCTTAGGCGTGCCCTTTGACAAGGTTGCAAAACATGTAATAAATTATGATTTATTATAGAACACTTCCCAGATAAGAAAACAGTTGTAGTGCAAATGCATCAACTGCCATCCAGCCCAAGTGATCATGAACCCTGCTTCATAGACTTTAGTTCACTAGTTTTGCTCATTTGTTTCCTGGTGCATGGGTCTCTCTATTACTCCTTTTATTTAAGGTAAGCCAAAAATTGTGAAATCGTGGCATTCCTCTTGATTAAATCACACCTGCAAAGTTATTTACTGTCAGGGTGATAGTGAAGAAAAATATTTACAGTGTTGCCATCTAAGGAGAATGAACTGATAACAAATGCAGGGTTTCCTGACAGACTTACTTTATTCTGCATATTGACAAAGCAAAGGGCTCTATAAAAGCAGAAAAGCACCATGAAAAAAACAAAGTGCTTGCTTTTAGACGCAGTGTTTCACATTTGATTACTTTTGTAAGTATTTGCCTAATTCTATTACCATTAGTTATTTCATGGAAGGAAATAGCCATCTCTTTATAAACAGTGGCAAACAGTATATGAGATGTGGTAGCATAGCACAGGATTTGTGCCTGTACAAAACACCTGAAACAGTCTGTGGGATGTTCATGTCTGATGCAATAATAGTTTAGTGGAAGATTTTCTGTTGCTGTTCTTACCATGATGTAAAAACTTCTCAATGTCTAGTAATATCTAATAAGAATAATACAAACTTGCTGTGTTGCATTGGAAGTTCTAGCATCCTACCCATGGCAGAAGGGTTGGAACGAGATGATCTTTAAAGTTCCTTCTAACCCAAACCATTCTGTGATTATAGGCATAAGGGTAATGCTTAGCTGACTTACACTGAATTTTCATTTCAATGCAGGAGTATTTTTAGAAGACACTTCCAGCTTCATTTGAAAGTTATGTTTTAAACAGTTGTGCATGCTTAGGCTCATATTCCAGATTATGTAACCAATACTTTGTTAGAGCTTCTCCATGGAAGTATTGCTGGTGTGCTGTTACGGTAGAACATATAAGAAAATCTATATTAAATTTTGAAAAGGACTACAGGAATCCTTCAGAAAATGAAGATTTTGCAATACGTTAAGTCTGGAGTATGTTTATGATCATTCTACTACAGAAATATTATTCTACTACAGAAGTGCTTTCCTATTTCAAGTAAAAGACAAATGTTCAGGTTAGCTTGTCTGATAACAGTTGATACCTGGTAAATAAAGATCATGATCCTTCAGTATATCCTCAGTACAGATTTAATGTATCGTAACACCTTCACACCCCAAATCACTCCTTTATCTGCAGTAAAACAAATTTTCCTGTGTTCCATAGCACTAAGCTGCCAGAGGCAGTATTTCCACAGGAGAGTCCTGTCTGTTAGTAAGAGTTAGTGTATTGGAAGTTTGCTGGGAAGAAACTGTTCGAGTTGGTTAAGTTTTCTGTGAAAACATGGTTGGCACAAGTTTGTGGTATGTTTGCAGGTTTGATATGATGTGTGGCTTCATGTCATAATATCAGCGTGATCATGACTGAATGAATCTGTGGAAAGGATAGAGTGCACGGCTGCAATGGCTAAAAGATTGAGTTCTCCATTATCCTTAGTACAGACAAGTGCTGGCACAGCCAGGTGTGGAGGGCCAAGAGGGTCCAGCCAGTAAATGGGCATTTCAGAACAAGCTGAGTCTGTTCAGTCTTTCTGTTTCTGGATCTTGAGTTTTTGCCTCTACTTGGAGTTCAGATGCCTAAAATTCAGTCTTCGTTTTGACCTGAATTTCATATACAATAACTAATCAGACTGATATTAGTCATGCATGAGGATTCAGAGTCAAAAACTAAGATTTAAGTTTGTGTAACTGGTGAAGCTCCATACGGGAAGTGAGGATTAAAATGCTATATGGAGAGCCATTGGTATACCTGGGAACTGAATGCCATGAGCTGAATTCTCCTAAATTTCTAATGCGTTAACAAAGAGATCATTTTCTCTTTATCTTTGTATTTAGTATTTTTTAACACTGATGTGGTGGTGTTGCTCAAATCCTCCAGACACAGGTTGGGATATGCACAACAGAGGTGACCCTTGCCCAGTGCTAGATGGAAGGTAAAGCAAAGGCAAAGAAGCAAGGTGGTGATTTAAGGTCATAATATAAATCTCTTCTGTGTTCTAAAAAAATGAAACAAAATCAGCTATTTCTAGCCAAAGCTTCTTAGTCTTTGTTGTTTACTCATTTCTTAAAGTGGGGTTGCGGGTGGAGGAAAGTAATGTTCCTGTTGAGAGATTTGCACATAAGCAAAGATAAGGAGATTGCTGATAATTTCTGCTTCCATAACTAGCCAATACTGTGAAATTTTCATCTTCAGCTACTCTCCATCACCAGAACAATGTTAGCAAGTCCTGCCACAACCCTGAGAAAGTCTTCAAAGTAATATATTGTATACGTATTGTCTTTTACTTTCCCTTAGGTGTTCAATTACAACATTAAGATTCACGTTCTAGGTAAAATACTAGATCATTTTGGATAAAATGTTGTACCTCAGCCAATTGTTGGTAAATAATATAAGTAAGGGGGGGTTTTTTCTTCTTTTCTCCTTGGCAGTAGTGCATTAGCACTGACAACTTACATGGGCTGTCTAATGCAACACCAGTGATTTTCATGGGATTGATTTATCTAAAAATTTATTTGCAGGAAAATAGTTCTTTATAAAGATATCTTTATCTAGAAACAGTAGAACTACTTAAGAAGTTCCTGTGATCTTGATAATGTATATGTATGTCTGAGCATAAGCTTTGTTGTGAAATTAAAACAGAGGCTAATGCATTTTTGTAGCGGTTGCATCACAAGGTACTACATAACAGAATCAGAGATGGGATTCTTGAGGGGAAATGGGGTCTTCCTCCCTGCAGCAATCAAATCTGGAGTGTTGGCCAGGCTGCTTTTTTGGTGCATTAACCTCTGGCCACTTCATTGACTCACTTGTTTGCTTTCATTTTTCAGAAAAACTTGTTGAGAGTCCAAAAAATAGATGCATGAGGTGCTGCAATTAGAGCACATGTGTTAGGCAAGAGCTGGCTTACAGCCATCACTTAAGAAGAAGCAGGTTTTAGCATATCATTGCACAGGGAGAAGGTGTCCTTTTTTACTCCTGTTCCATATCCATGCCTTGAACCACTGCTGCAAGTACCTGGGACACATTCCTTATAAGGTGAAACAGGAAAATCCTTAGAATTATACTGACGTTGTATTCATTACATTCATATTTTTGTGGCTATGTCTGCATGAGGCAACAGTAAGGTTGTAATAAGCTTATGACTTCGTTGTGATTAATGCTTATTTTTCCCTTTGTGGCATTGCTGACTAACTGGAGATAGAGAATCAGAGTTCTTATCTCGACAGACTGCAGTGCTTACTGTTTAGGTAAAAACTTTCACATGATGTTATGTTTTGAAAATACATTACTAGCTATTTAGCTTTCTGAAAAACAATTGTTAATGAGAAGGTATATCACAGAGTATCAATGAATGAAAGCAAATTTTTAAAACTCAGCACAAAAATGGTACCATTAATAAAACTGGTCAGGCTTCTGCAGAGCGGTGAGCAAGAGGCAAGTGGTCTCAACACACATCTTGAAGGATTTAGTTATTTAGAGTATGAAAGTTATTGGTTATTTAATGGCATCTGAATGGAAAACAGATTCCTTGAAACAAATGAAAATATATTGTGCGCATACAGAATATTTGTAGTACAAGTAATGGAAAGATCTGGTTGTTAATAACAGGAGTCTGCTTGGATAAACATCGGCTGCCTTAGAATTTCAGAAGTCTTGCAACAGTTTCTGCTTTAGTCAAGTATTCCAGTTTTGTGACAGGCTACCATGATATTTAAAATACTTAACACAGAAGTCACTTTTCTTTCTTTGATACATATGATCTCATTTCAGGAACTCGTGCAATCATTCTTGTTCTCCGAATATTTTTCCTATTTGTAAAGATGTTTTCTTTTTGTAGAACATCACACGCTATTTCAACTACATTTGTAACATACTGTCAGCATACCACAGAGAACATCTCTGGGATTTTTTCCACCATGGATTCTGAATACTTTTTGACAGATTACTTCAGTATTATTTTTTTAAATAAATTCCGTGGAACTTAATCAGTTCTGAAACATCCTCCTAAAGTGACAATTAAGTCTTAACAGAAGTAGCGTGAAAATCAGACTCTGACTTTTTTTCGCTCTTAAATGTATTTTAATTTCTTGCAACATATGTCCTTCCCACAGGCAGGTATTGGTTTGTACCTAAGAAGTACAGCCTGTTTTCAAAATTCCTTGGGTTGTGTTCAGACATTTAGAACTGATGGGGATCTGGCAGGCGCTCAGTGGACAGCAGCAGGTGCCAGGAGTGCAGGTCAGGCTCCTGCCAAAATCTAATATGTGCTCTAGCCTCACATTTTTTATTGTTTGTAACCCTTTCAGTGCTGATGGTTCTGTGCTTTGCCTTAGGCCAACACTGCATTTTTATTTTGTTAGTCATACAATTTATTCTTTTTTGAGTAATCTTGATACAGGCTCATTTTTTTTTTTTTTTCTCATGCATATTCTCTAAGAAATGTTACATTATGAGTTTTTTAAAAAAATATCTATGGTAGAACTGTTGAGGATCAATCACTTTCTTTCTAGGCAGTAGCAGCAGGCAAGCTGTGCATGCATTGGTAGATGAGAAGTACTGTCCTTACTTGCAAATGGCTGGGGTCTCCAAGGAGATCTTTGAGAAGTTCTGCTGCTCCCTGTTTAGAAAACACTGGCATTGATTTCCTAAGGGAGAAACTACCCAATTTATGCTCACTTTTTTTTTCACTCCTCAGCCCTCTACACCTGCAGTGGGTTTTATAGCTCAGATTGCACTCAGTAGCCTTGCTGGTCTACTATGAAACAAAAGTAAATCCTGAGCTCAAAGACTTTTTGCCATGTGGAAAACATGGAAGTTTTTTTGTTAGAGCCACCTGCCTACATGGCAGTGCCCTCTTTCGGGTTTACCAGCATCATTATTGCAGAAAATACAGCCAAGTGCCAACTCTTCATAATCAAGCCAATCTTCCAACATTGTCCAGTCCACCAGAGAGCTCTGGTCCTCACACAACCATCCATAAAGCTGATGAACACCTAGACATTCTGCTGACTACATCTTTAGTTAAATATCTTTCCTCTCAGACCTGGAAAAGCCTTGTACGGCTGAAAACATAAGGATTTTTCAGCCATAAATAGCAAAAGATACCATGTTTTCCAACAAATCCTGCCTTGCTTCTTACCAGGTGAAAGGTAGTTCAACAATACTGCTAGGACCAAATGCATCCTAATTGGCTGTTCTTGGTTACCAGTGTATATATACATATGTGTATATATATATTTCTGACTGGAGTATCCTTGGACTTTGCTCACCAAGAGCTGCAATCCTACCTGACTTAATAAAAATTAAAAAATGGGCTCCTTGTATAGAATTTGAATATAAAACATGGACAAGACAGCTGCCATTTGCCTTTGTTCAAACTATTTCAGTTGTCTTTCAGAAGAGCTGATGTTTGAAGTCTTCAGAACGATACAACTCTTTTTCTCAGGTGCTAGCCACCTTTTCAGGCCGTGAATGCATGTCCTTTATGCCAGCATCTCTGGAACTACTGGGACAGTGGAGTCTTGCTGCTGTATTGGTATTGGCAAGCACTTAGTAAGTCACGTATCCCACCAGAGAAACTGCCAGTTCCAGAAAATAGATGACTTTTGTCTTTTTTTGTTCCTCTACAAAGGTTTTTTGGTTTCGTTTTTTCTGGGGAAGAGCAAGATATGTGTTTTCTTAACTATGGAAAGATCCAAACCATTGCAAACCTGACAGAGCAGATTCTTATAATAGAGCATACTAAAATTAGGCATTTTGTCTCATGTGGATGGGCATCTACTTTTCCATTGGGACTGTATTTATTTACTGTGTCTGATGACTGAACAGTCACCCACACCCTGACATAGCAGTTATTTCTTCTCTGTGGATTTTTTTGGTGATAGAGAATGTAAGAGCTCACTTCTGTTTCACTGTCACTTTCTGGGGGAAAAATATAAAACCTAACCTTCAAAAATTTTCCTGCTTCTCTGGCTTTGTTGGAATTGGCAAAAGAGAGCAACTGTTCTGCAGAAAAGAGTACAATTTTTTGCAGCGTGTATGGTGGTAAAGGTAGCCTGCTGCTGAAAAAGTAAGAAGGGCTTTAAAACCAGTATGGTCAATTTAAAAGTACAATGGGCAAAATAAATAACTTAACTCTTTCAGTAAAGCAAAGCCATCTATTGTTTGCTTCTCATTTGCACCAACTTCGAGAATTGTAAAAAGCCTACTTAAAATTTGATTCACATTTCAATCCAGTCTCTTTTTTTCTGCAGCTAACATAAACATTCATTTCAGGAGGGCAGTCCCTATCCTTTATATCCAGTACTGTTGTAAGGAGGAAGAAGAGTATCTGCTTAGTCATACTGTTGTAAGAATACTTGTATTTATTACCACAGCTCACCTGAGTTAATGTATTTGTAATGTGTTGTGTTAATAATGTCTTGTAATGCATTTTTAAGGATATGTGTCCTCTACTAAGGTGATACTTAATGGCTTAGCACTTGTCTTTAGCATTTCATGGCTGTATGATCATATATGTTCTAAAAATCAGCCCCAATTTTAGCAGGAAATACCGACTTAAAATGTAGACCTGTTATACACTTTTCCTGCTCAGTTTGAAATAACTTCTAACCACTGCTCACATTGGAAAACAGTGGCACAGTATCTCCTCTGTTGCTTAATCTATTTGAACCCACTTGTTCTTGTGCCAACATTTCACATTTCTTAAAATAGGAGGTTCTTTTTTCTTTTGAATCTTAACCCCATGATGCATTATAGATAATTAAATTACCACTCAGCGCCGGTCTTGTTAGGTTTAGCAAACACAAGTTTATTTCTATCTCCTGTGGCTGGGTGAGGCCATCCATTCCACAGCTTTGTGTAGGTAGCTGTATTCCATGCTTTTCTGAATCTGATTTCTTTTTGTAGAGTTAGTTTCATTCCCTGGCTCACAGCACAATCCACTGGCGATCTCTATGGCCTAAGAGATGGAACAAAGATTGAAGTCAAGAACTTCTTAAATTAATACTGTTGCTGAAACATCTGAATTGTCAAACTGCAGCTTCATTCAAGGAGAAAAATGCTACAAAGCAATGCTCACTAGAGCAAACAGTCTCTTTTAGCCTGTGCTTCACTTGCAGTCACTACATGCGAACAACTTCCAGCACCATAGGTGCTTTGGTCCTCATTTGTATCTCCATGTGTCTGCCAGGCTGATAGTAGTACAGTAGAGTAAATTACCATATGTGTTCTTAGGTTGAGAAATTTTTAATGTAATCATGGAATTGTGATTAAACAGGAAAAGAGAGGTCTGGCAAGGAACATCCTTTTAGAAGGTTATGTTCAATCACATGCTTGTTCCCCCAGTTAATGTACACCCTCAACAAGGATGAGAAAAATTGTTCATTTTTTCAGTCCAAGACTCCTCTGGAGGAGCCGTTAGTTTTGTCAGAGAAGCTGAGTATGGCCTGAAGGAAGCAGTGCAAAGATAATTAGCGGCAGTGGACACAGGAGCCCAATGTAATAAAGGCTGCTGCAAGTTAAATCAGATATTAGTGGGAATTTTAATGTAAAGTCTGTTTATGCATTTTGATTTGCCTCCTCCGTTATCTTTACTGAAAGAATATCTCTGTTCTATTTCTGTTTTGACAGACTTACTATGATGTTTCCTCTTGTGCTTAATAAGATCAGAATTCTTTTGAAAATCTGAATATAAAATTAAAGCCAAATGTCTTTCTGAGGTTTGCTTCATCAGATTATTTGAATTCAGAGAATGGTTTATTCCTGAGGAAATAAGACAATTCTAGAGAAGAATAACTTAATTTTTTGAAAGAGACTATTGATCTTTTGTATAATTTCTTTTTTCTTTCTGCCAGACTTTTTCTGTGAAGAGTTTGAAGTCACAGGGTCAAGGAATGACTTATCTTTGCTTCTGTTACTTGGTCTCCAAATTTCACCCCTTAGAGTGAAGAAAGTTTCTAGCTGGCGCATGAAACTTCCTTTTCTGTTAATAGGGAAGGCTGAGGGACATCATGTCAGTAATTTATTATTAAACATGCTGTTAGCAATGTTATTTTTTTTCTAAATTGCATATTAACCAAACCATTTTGGCTACTACTAAAAGGCACAATTCACATCTGTTTTTAAGCTTTTCTGTGATTTCTCGTTATTTTAGTTCTTCCCAGTCTTTTAGGGGAGTTCTCAGACTTTTCACAATCCCACTTCTTTTCCAATTACCACCTTATCTTTTGAAGAAAGACAGTGTTTCAAATTAGTTTTATGTAACATTCTGGTACCCTGAGAAACTAATCCAAGCTTTTCATGTGGCAAAAATAGGATAAAACTTTCTCAGCTTGAAACACAAGAGCATTCCGTTATCACTTACATACCCTACAAGCCCCTGCTGTAGGAAGGCTTCCCAAACATCTGTTAATTGCTATGTGACAGATGTTAATGATGTATAAACAAGTCAGGCTCAGCAGGGGCTGTTACTGGTTTGCTCAGAGCTTCTGTATGTGCTAATAACAGAATGAGCTAATCTTAGAAGTAGAAAGAAACTCCTGGATAATTTAAAAGTAAAAGCGAGAATGACGTGGGCTGTCAGCTGAAGGAAAGCAAGTCAGACACTGAAAGGAACTCCGATTAAACACAAGAAGGAGAAGGAGAGAAAGAAAGAAAGAAAAGCTAGAGATTGCAATAATGCTTGAACCTGGAGAGTTATGGAAATAATGAAGTAGGGCTGTGCAGGATCAGTAAATGCCCAAAGCAATAGACAGACTTCTGTAGGAAAATTCCCAAACATGGTCATTAGAATGTGCTTATCTTCTCAGGGTGGCAATTGGAAAAAGTAATGTCATCACTGGGGTCGTCTACATTAAAATGGCCTTCCTAAAATTTTCATGTAAGATTGCACTTCTGAGCAAAAGGGAAAAGGTTCCTTCTAGAAATTCTGATATGACAGGATCAGCTTAATTCAGTTCTGAATAGCAATTCCCTTTATCACTAGTCAGCCTGTAATCTCCAGGAATCTGAAATATTTGAAGTGCTGCAGTACTGCACCTATGCCAAAAGTCTCTTCCCCTAAAACAGCATTTTTATTATGTTTTTTTTTCTTTCTTTTTTATGCTGATTCGCTAATCACTAATGGCAATTAGTTGCAATTATTACAATTCTGCTAGAAAAAAGTGATGCATTATGTTCTTCTAGAATAGACATCTGGTAATTCAGTTCATCCTTTTACTAAAACTAATTGTAAAATGGATATGTTTATTTGGTGAGTGTTTATTTACCCTTTTCTTTCAATGGCTAATGTCAGGACAGTTTGAAAGGATGAGGAATAGATGGATAATATCACCAATTTCAAAAATACAAAGATCTTAAGTAAAATCGTAGAATATTAACAAGTGAATCAGAAACAACCTTGTGTGCATTCTTTTGTTTAGATTCATCATGTGTTTTAGAAGTTCCACTTATCCACGTTCAACACAGACAGTAATTAATTTACTAAAGCATTTCCAAATTTCTAGTAAAGAGAGTGATTTTATCCCTTTTTTTGTCTTCTTGCATAGATATATTTGTTGTTTCCTCAAGGAAAAACTGCTGCAAAGCAAAAATGAATAGGAGCTACAGCTGTAACTCGCCCAGGACACCCCACACAGTAACTGAACATCATCTGTTGGGTGTTCCTCGTTTCATTCCTAGACAGAATTTGTCTTGGTTATAATTTACAAATTAACTGTTCTATAAACTCAATAGCAATGCCCTCAGACATATAATCACTGTGAATTGCATGTTCATGATCGGGGCTTATGTTCTGGAAGATAAGCGTAATAAGGGTCTGAATTTTTGTGGCATTTACCATGCTCTGGACAGCAAGACAAAATGTCTCAGGCCTTGAACACAGTGCTCTTATTAATGAAATTACCAACATGGAGTTGTTTCCTTTCAGTCAAATTCAAAATTTGCTTTTAAATCAGCGCTTAATGCTCTCATGTCTCGAAAAATAAGGCAAAAATGTCTTGTCTTTCTTCATAGGTAGTCAGTGAGAATTGAAGCCAGGATAGTCTTCAAATGCATACGAACATAGTTGTCTCTGGTATAAGCAAGGGGGAAAAATCCAAAACTCCATGTAAAGCCTACCAAAATACTTTTCCTTGTATGTGGTCTTAGTATAAGCTACAAAGCACCTAAACTGATAATTTTCCTATTGCAAAGTTGGTCAGATGATTATATTAAGTTAGAAAGATGTTCTGTATTCATAGTCCTTCTAGAAACAAATGTCTGCAAGCGTATTACTCAACACCCAACTGGTCGTGATTTTGAGAGACCTCCTGACTGCTTTGAGCTTTTTCCAATTGTCACCATGAGAATTACCGCCATGATCTCCAGAGCTCCCTTCCAATTTCAACTATTCTGTGAATGGGGCGATTTCCCATAAGCACAGGAAGACCCACTTCATGGGTCTTCCCACAGGCTTCTCTGAAAATCCTGAGACTGTCTCTCGCAGTCACTAAATAGATGTTGTTTGTGCTGTATTCACTAGAATTGTTACCACTGGGAAGTAAGTAAGAACAACAAGATGTTGGAAAGGATGTCTCTGGGGGATGTAAGGCAGCCCTAAAGGAGTCAAAACTACATATTTGATGGAAGAACTAGAGAGTGAAATAGGAGCAGTCACCATGAGCACCATCATTAGAATAGTGCACCAATAGAAACTGGACATCCTGCTGATGAAATTTCTAGATTCCACAGATGTCCTTCTTCAGTGCATCCATCTCTCTCTTCGTTTTGTTTTTTAATTTTTTTCCCTTCCAAAGGTCTGACTAGGGATTGCTGGGATATGACAAACTGAAGTTTACCAAAGTGGTATTTCTAGCAAAATTCCATTGTATATTTCCAATCAGCTGTCACCTCTTGGAACATTTTTTTACAATATTTCTGTGAACTTTTACTGCCCATTGCTGTAGTGAAGTAAATTAATCTTTAAAAGAAAAATACTGTTTTAGCAAAAAAGAAAATATTAATGATGATGTAAAAAATTTTGATATGTGATAGGATGAAACAAAGTAAAACTGAGCTACTCTATAAACTGGAACTAAATAGCTTTTTATATTTACAGGAGTCTTGAGAACCCACCCAATTTATGTGAAATGTCAGTGCTCCCAGTTACTTACCCACTGCAGTAATTTGAGTTGGCTTGATGCACTAATATGTCAGCTATTTACTGCTTGGACACAAGCACTATAAATGCCCTACATCTGAACAGAATTGGTAACAGGCTGCATTTTTCAGGCTGATACATGAATAACTTCAGTTTCTTCACTAAATATTTCCAGGTTTAATTTTGAAAAGTTATTTTATTTTTTCCAGTTCCACTAGGAATAAGCAATAACAACAGGACCCTGAAGGTTGTACGTGGATGAACAAGTTTAAGAAAAAGCAAACTTTCATAAACAAAGCAGATAAATTAATGTCATTATTGTCTTTTGAACTTCAATCATAGAATTGTTTAGGTTGGAAAAGACCTTTAAGATTATTGAGTTCAACCATAAATCTAATGCTGCCACGTCCACCACTAAACTACGTCCCTAAGCACCATGTCTATACATCATTTTAATACTTTCAAGGATGGTGACTCACCCACTTTCCTGGGCAGTTTGTTCCAGTGCTGATAACCCTAATATTCAGTCTAAGCCTCCCCTAGTGCAGCTTGAGGCCATTCCTGCAGTTAAGTATTCATACTATCTTTTGAACATGTGAACATGTATTTGTGTGCGCATAAACTGATGAGATGATGCATGAGCAAAAGTCTGTGGGGAGCAATAGGACAAAGTAGGTGACTCACATGGTTGTTTCTGGTCTTGTTATCTGTAATTCTTGCATGTTAAGAGTGTTCATTACATATCTAAGTGCAATAACTAAACCATACAGTTACTTCATATAATTTGACACAGTTTGATATGATTTGCGATTTCTGCTTAAGGGATAAATTGCATCAAAACAAGAAGTTGAAAAAGGTAAGCCTCTCTGACACATGCCCTCTCTTTCTGTGTTCCAGGGTTGGTAAGGTAGCTTTATGCTGATAGATTCCCACAGAAAGAATGAATTCTTCACCTGGCACCTCAGCTGTTTGTCAGCAAGTGAACCCAATTTATAATAATTAACAGTCTTTAATACTCTTGTGCCTAGTCTTTAACTGTATTGTTAGTAGTATTTTACTTTTTTAAGATGCATGTGAAAAGTAACAGTTTGTCATGGTAGGGAAGATTTCAGATATGTGGAAGAATACAAATTCTAAAGGAAGTGTCTGAATGAAGCTATAGGGATAGTTGCTACAGTGGTGATGGTGGCTACATTGAGCACATAAGCCTAAATAAAGTTTTGCACAGTGAGGTAAGAATCAATTTCAGATGCTGTTAAGGTGCTGACCTTTTTCTTCCTTCATTTTGATTGTGGCATAATTAATTTGCACACATGTTCATTCTGAATCCAGATTAATCTTTGCTTACAGTGAAGATGCAATTTGCTCAAATTGTGCATTAGGTTAGATTTTAACTGTGTCATTTCATTATTGTTCTTCTGATCCTACTTTATTTGTTGTTCTACTTTGTTATGCTTATCTTCTTTAGCTGTAAAGTAGATTACAGAGCCCTTAGGCTGGGGATCATGACTTCTGATACTGTCTAGTAGAAGAACAGAATTAAACTTTTAGTGCTACTTCATTCTTTGTTAGTACCTTAACATAGCATGTGCTCTGACGCTATAGCATTTAGAAAACTAGTCTGTGTTAGCAACAGGAGGTAACAACATAAAGCGTAGCAATGCAAAGGAAATAATCTGTTCTTTATTTCAAAGTAGGATTAAAGTTCATTAATTGAGTCTTTTTGAAGGTTTAGTCTATCTCACGCTATCAGTTTTGAGACTGACTACCATCTCAAGTCTAAAACTAAGACTTTTTTCTTGAGTTAGGGCTCTGCCTGCCTGCTGTCTGTGGAAGGTCCATGCCTTTGTGCAGATTCAGGAAATGCCATCCATCTCAAAAGTCTGAACTACATAACATTCTTTCTATCTTGGCAGGAGTCATTCTCCACCCTTCTGGTCTCAGAACATGTATTATGAATATGGCTTATTCCAGGTAGTCTTAATTGTCCTTTATAATACTTTATTTATCCAATTATGTAGCCACTCTGCCTCTTGAACTGTAGTACACTTTGTCCGTGTATCTGACAAAGTTCTTGATAAAACAACAATACATGCCCTCAGCACTGCTACCATTGGGCTGATAGATAGAGGAAAGAAAGATTACAGATATAACAAATACAAAAGGCAATCATGGTGTGAGTTATCTGGCTGCATGCAGAAGGATTCATCTACTTAATTTAGATATATAAAAGATTAATGTCAAGTCAGAGCAAGTGATTGTAGCATCTCTTTATAGTTAATGGAAGGAAACAGATAAGTCCAAGGCCTGTATGAGACACCTATCTCAATCAGGAATAAATTGCTTTTTTTCTGTGTTTGTTTCTCTCCCTTGACTGTAAAGGGAGCCTGGGGTCATTATTCAGGATGAGATTTGTAAACAGAGCTAATGTCTTTTATTAGACCAGCTGCTGTAAATTGGAAAAAATTAGCCAAGCTTTTGGGCATATGAGCTCTTCTTCAGATCTGAAATAGAAGCAGCAGATTTCAAAGTTAATTATAAACCCTTTTCTACATATGTTCTTACACCATCATAGTTACAGCAACGCACCATAGAGATCACTAACTTGAATTTAGGCATCTAATTTTTAGATATCTAGATGAAGCCAGAGGAACCAAGCATGAGCTGCTTATATTTGGAAGTTTGAGGATATGCATTTCACATGACACGTTTTTCCTCTGGATGCTCCCTCGAGTCCTGAGTTCAGAACCCATGGAGGATTTGGGCAGCCTCTTCTGCTGGGGAAATGCTCGTCTGCAAATACACTCTGTGCTTGGCTTCTTGCTGCCTCTTAGAGTTTTCTGATATTTTGAAAGAAGTAACTGTCTGTATGGTATGTGTCATTGCAGTGCATTTCATGTGGTAAGCTTGTAAGTTTGAACCTATTCTCAGCTTTTCCTATCTGCAGTTTTGGAATGTTGTTAGAGAGCAAATCTGGGATCAAGTCACTTTCCCTGGTTGGTACTTATGGAAAAGTTGTTCCCCTGCCATCCCTGCACGCCCACAGACTCCAGCAACAATCCAGTCCTGGTGAGGACTGAGCTGCTCATGTGCTCTGCAGTGAGCACCACAATGTCTGCTTTTACGTTGATGACTTTGGTTATTTTGGAACTCCTGGCAGTACTGGTGACTTGGTGCTGCAGTCTCACACAGTTTTGGAAACTAGCTTATCATAATTTTTCAATCTGTTTCAGTTTCCTAAAAGACTGTGTCATCCTTTGATGCTTTCTCCCTGCTTCAGCATCCACCTTTTTTACCTAGAGCTGCCTTACAGAGAAACCTTCTGGTATTAACTGGCTCTGATGCAACTGCTCCTCTGAAATGGAGATCTGCCAGTGCTGGCCTCCGCCCAGCACTGTATATTTCTCGTTTCCTCAGAGGAGCAATTGTTCTAAATAAAGAAGGGCAGATGCAAAGATTGTTTTGTAAAGTATATCAGAAGCTCCTATTATTGCAAATTGCCTTTTCCACTGGGCATACTTGGATTTTAATTCAGGTGGTTCAATTCACTAATTCATGTGATTGAAATTACTTTTATCAATTACCTGTCAATGGAGCAGTGCATTAATTCAGTAAAAGCTTTCTAGCTGAAGTGGATTTTTAATTCATTTGAATGGCATGCTCATTTATTATTCAGATTTTAGTTTGCCATAAGCTATCATAGCAATCTGACCACTTGGTTTGTCACGCTTTCAAAAAAGATTTCTCTTTTTTTCTTTTTCTTTTTTTTTTTTTTTTTGTTTTTCTTGTTTTTTCTCCTAATAAGCCACAACTATTTAAAACTGTCCATGTTTTCTGTAACTTCGGAGGCATGGAATTCAACTTCAGTTAGTGGAGAGGTTTATGCCTAAAGCGAAGATTACATTTATCAGTAAATTTTTAGCTACTGTCATGTTCTTACAGTCNTTTTTTTGCTATCCTTGATTTATCTCCAGGATCTCGGATGTTTCAAAAGGAGTCCTTCCAGAACTAATTACTGGCTCGAATTTTTGCCCTTTACATTATTGGTTTCATTAGCAGTAGGTACTTTATAAATGCATAGAAGAGCTTTAAAGAGCTGAGAATGTAAATAAGGCAGGTAAACAAAGGACACCTTGTTCGGATAAGGTACTCATCCAGTATGATTAAAAATATCTGAGGGAGAGATGGAAATGAAATACAAGCTATTGAATTTCAATGATCTTCTGGTTTAGGCTAATTTAAACAAAAATCTTAACAGGATCTCCCCAAGGATATCAACATACATGATTCTTAGCTAACCCAGCTTGCTGGCACACAGGGCGGGATTCTGAGAGTTCAGCTTGTGTAAAAGCTGGCAGCCAACTAAATGGAGAAATACGAATTCTTGTTCAGAGGGGAGGCAGAGCTGCAGGGTGGGCTCTGCTGTAAAGGGATGAGCTGCACACAGTGGTTTGGGTTTATAAAATGCCCTGATTCTCAGATTATGAGTGTGGTGAGATCATACCCAGCACAAAGGGTTTATTTCACTCATCATTCTGTGGAATCAGAATTTGTTTGAATTGTGACATACTTAATGGTATTCTTGTCTTAATTTTTCATGAAAAAAATTGGTTTCCTAATACCTTGCTATGACTTCGAACAGCAAAATTAGCAATGATTGCCATCTAAAATTTAAAAAAAACATATCACTGTGTCTATCTGAAATGGAGCTAGAAAGAAATCCTGGTCAAACTATCTCAGTGACTTTGCTAATAAAAGGGTCAGGAGTTTGTTCTCCTCCTAGGATAAGATACCTATTTTACACTGTTCTCATTAGAAGTTAAGATTGTGGAAAAAGATTGATTCAGAAATTAATTTTAATTTTCATATTACAAAAATAGAGCAACTTGAAGACCTAAATTATGTTTTCTTGCAGATAGTAGTAACTTCTCTACTTTTGTTTTGGTATTTGATCACTGGTTTTGTAATGGTTGATCATAATGATTTTGTTCACTCTGGCTCTAACATCCTTTGTCAGATCTAAGCCTTTCCTTAGCTGTACAGATGTAAATAGGTGTTACTGAGTGCAAGTGGGTACTTGTTTAATTCATCCCCTTCCTAATGTTAATCCTAACCTTGATGTCAGGTTCATTCTATGTCTTACTCTAAAAACCTGATAGATGATAGAAACACTTCTATTGTAAGAAATGTATGTGACAAAATACCCAGTTTTGCCAAGGGCAAATAAAGGCGAACGTAGCTGCTCTTGGCAGTGTTTTCATAATTACAGTTGTCAGCTAAGTTTCTTGGTTAACAGCACAGAATTTGTGGACTTCTAAGTAGACTTGGTATTCATTCAACTTAAAAAGCTGAGATGGCTTTTTGTCCATGAAAGGGGTGTCTGTACCTCATTGTTGTTTCATGGATCCGATACAGGTGGTGAAAATTAGATGACAGCATCTGTAAAATACATAGGGACCCTTAAAAATACTCACTGTCCTTCAAGCCAGAATTCAGTCACAGTCTTGGCAGGTCTGGAGGAAAAGAAAAAAGTTGCTTTTCTTCTCATTCATTCAAATTCAAAACAATAAAAATTCCAAGTTTCTTTTCTACCCCAAAGTAAGAGTGTTGCTACTACAGAGTTCTCTAATATGTCATTAATTTTACCTGTTAGTAAGAATCTATTGAGATAGACAACTAAAACTATAGAAAAGTGCATCATACAGATCTTTCACTTCCTACATGAAATAGTTCGTAATAATTAGAAGCATTGCCTGTATTCCTCAAAGAGAGACTTATATCCTGATGTATTTGTAGTGACAGCATCAAATTAGGAAGGAAGAGGCTTTTCTCTTTTTCTTTTTCAGTGTCTGAACTGGCTAAGAAAACTGCTCATACCTTTGCAGTACATTTTCTGTGAGAGGAGTTAACCTTCTTTTGGTAATTATTGTAGACAAGGCCTTAAAAGACCTGGTTCCTCAGAGGGCTGCACATTTGTTATGGTAGCATGCAATATTAGTAGAGCTTTCCTTGTTGGTGTTTAAAGGGATCTCATTGTTAGGAATAAATGGTAAGAATAAGCACCAAAAGCTAAATTATTATTCAGGGAATATTATGAGTGCTACAGTAAAAGTAGCTAATATTTCCAAGTGAAAGCTGAGATTTAAGTCTTCACAGATGATTTTATATGGTGACAGTTTCAGTATAATATAACTGGATTTAATTCTTAAAAAATGTCAGATAATTACTGAAGGCAACTCATTCTCCAGTTTAAAATAGTACATTATTATAAGATTTTATTCCAATACTTTACAGACATAGCAATGTGAAAAATAACACTAATGTTCTAATTGCCAGTCTTAAAATAAATTCCTGACCTACTGGTACACATGCTCGCTGACATCTGTATGCCATTTTCATTTGACTAGGTTATAAAATATTTTGACTTTTAAGCCCATTTGAGAAGAACACAATAAAAAGGTTCCATATTTATTACTCTGCTGTGTTTACTACTTAGAAAAGAGAAGTACCTTTGTTTATCTCTCAGTCTGTCTTTTTCCCTCCTGCCCTTTTTCCTTCTTTTATTGTAGCAGATGCCCCTTATGTAGTCATCTGTAGCAGGGATCGACTCTCACCCACCTTGTTCTGCCCCTCACCACATCCTGGGGTGATGTGACTGTCCTCTTACTCTTCTGCCACTCAGCAAAGGCTTCCTTTCCTCCACTAGTCTTTTCACCCATGCCAAGATTTCCTAGTCAAAGGTAGCATGAGCACCTCTGTATTGTTGTTACTGTCTTTTCAGCTCTGAAAGAAGTCAGTTGGTATGTCAATATCTTAAATGTCATCTCAGGGGTGGCCACAGCTAAATGCAAGAGAGCAGATACTGATGGCTTCCACAACCATGTGTATGAGCTCTAGATAGCTGCAGTTGTGAAAAGAAAGTTCATATGTCTACAGCTGAGTACCTGAAGTTTTTCAGAGTTGCTTTGCTGAATACAAAATGAAGAAGAGAAATAATGGACTTAACTATATAGCCTCACAAGTTTGGTCAACTAGTGTCTCAGCTGTAGCTCCCAGTGCTTTCTCCTTACCTTGCATCAGTTATGCACGCCTTTACTGTTCCAGCTCACAGAGTACAGCTTGTCTCCATTGTCCTGGATGCTGACAAAAGGCTACTGCCTGGTACGCTGCTGCAGCAGTGGATACTATCCCAGATGTGATGCTTTTGGGGCCACAAGAGAGTGGGATGAGTGGAGCTGCTGTTAACCAAATTCAGGTGTATGTCTGGCTTCAATACAGAGTGGTTTTCCCTTTTTTATTTCAGATAGTGTTTTAATCAGGCTTACAGCCTGACTCATTTCCTCCTATAAGGCTTCTCGCTTTGTGGGTCTCCCAGAGCTGAAAAATACATAGTGGAATACACTATACAGAGATGGCGACATTTCAGAGCTGAGATCTGAACCACTTAATTACCTAAATAGCCATTCATTACAATGCTCTGCAGCCCTGAGCAGTGTTAAACTGGTGTTACATCGCACTGCTCAGGATTCAGCCTTACTGGATGTCATGATTTTTCCTTGTTTTCCCAAACCATTATTAGTCTGACTTCCTTTATCTCAACTGAGACAAAGTAGAGTATTTAATACATCCTTTGAGCTAGTATCTGTGTAGCTTTATATATATATATATGTATATATATATGGGTGAAAATACATATACATTCACTGCACGAAAATGTATTCATCCACAGGAACAGGTGGTGCTGCTAACACCTGTTGCTGGGGTCACTCAACACTCCGGTATTAAAAACCTAATTTTAGTTGCTTATAACTTTTGTCAAACTCAAACATTTGGGTTGAAATGTTATATGCCAGGTGTCTGCCTTAGGCTGATTTGGGGGCAGGGAGAGGAATTTATCTTCAAAACTGTTACTCCCAGTTCAGAGAGCAGAAGCCAGGGCACTGTTTTGCCTGTGCTGGGAAAGGAAACTGTGCTGGTTGAGATGTTTCAGCAGCTTCCCTCCTCTGAAGCCAAACTCTGCTAGTGGAGACCTCCTGCAGCTGGGCATGTCATTTGCCAGCATTATGGAAATTTGCTGTTTTACTGAGAAAGCACGTCTGTCTGGCTAAATTATGGGCTTGTGAAAATGCTTGGTAAAAGTCTGTTGATAGCTGCCCACCAGCTCCATCATGTCTATTTCCAAACAGCAGTGCTGCACTAGTGACCCTTCAGATGCAAGATGCCTGTAATGTGGCAGAGTAAGCCTTGGAGTCTGAGCATGGAGCAGAGGAGCCTGCTGCATGCAGGGCACCAGTCGTCAGAGCAAATGCAAGCAGCTCAGATTGTGCTTGCACAGTGTGACCAAATAGAAGGGAATGGTTGGCTGGAATCCAGAGGAACTGGTGATTAGGGAAGGGAGAGTGAAGGACACAGGGTTTTAAGAACTGTATGAAGGAAAATGCTGAGGATAAAGACCAGTGTGTGCAGTTCTGGTGTCCTCAACATAAAAAGGACATGGAGCTGTTGGAACAAGTCCAGAGGAGGGCCACGAAGGTGATCGGGGGACTGGAGCGTCTTCCATACGAAGACAGGCTGAGAGAGCTGGGGCTGTTCAGCCTGGAGAAAAGAAGGCTGCGTGGAGACCTCCTAGCAGCCTTCCAGTATCTGGAGGGGGCCTATAGGGATGTTGGGGAAGGGCTCTTCATTAGGGACTGTAGTGACAGGACAAGGGGTAATGGGCTCAAACTTAAACAGGAGAGTTTTAGATTGGATATAAGGAAGAAGTTCTTTACTGTGAGGGTGATGAGGCACTGGAATGGGTTTGCCCAGGGAGGTTGTGAATGCACCATCCCTGGCAGGACAGGTTTGACAGATCCTTGGGTGACATGGTTTAGTGTGAGGTGTCCCTGGCAAGGACAGGTTTGACAGAGCCTTGGGTGGCATGGTTTAGTGTGAGGTGTCCCTGCTTATGGCAGGGGAGTTGGAACTAGATGATCTTAAGGTCCTTTCCAACCCTAACTATTCTATGATTCTATGATTCTATGATAGGGTAGACAAACTGCAAAGGCATGGAGCCTCCTGCCAGTCCATGAATGCAGGATTTCTGAGGTCCCTGCCTAACCAGCTGAAGTGTTCCACTGGTAATACCTTGCAGTTCCTCAGATGGGTGATTCAGAGAGGGATATAACCTATCCTGCTGCCAGTGGTTCCCATATTTGAGTGTGTAAACTTGAACCTACTGATAAGCACTTAGGAGACTGCATGGTTTCATCTGGTGCTGTTTTATGGGGTGAAGCTGTTCAGTTTACTTCTGCTTAATAGAAACATCAACATTTTCATTCTTTTTTTCTCTCTTTTTTTAGTATTTCTTAGGTTTTGCATACTCAACCTGCACTTGAAGGATTATTACATGAGCATGAAAATCCCTCAATAAATGCTACAGTTGTTTTCTGCTGTATAACCTTGCTTTGGAATCTGTACTACAGTTGTAGATCACAGTACATGAAATCCCACTAGGAAGTCAGTCATAGATACCAGTGGGCTGTGGTTTCTTCTAGGTTCCAAGAACACTCAGACTGCTCACATTATTTTTAAATGTTGTCCTTTCTTGATTATTGTGGGAATTAGAAACAAACTGCCTGTTGCAAAATACTCTGTTTCATATTACTTAGCATTTTCCCATAAAAATCTGAAGAAATGCCACAGAACCTGATCAAAGTTTAATGTCAGTTTGTTATTGAATGATGATGATTATTTTTTTTTATAGGTAAAGCCTCAGCCAAGAAACTGACAAAAAAGGTAAGCAAAATGTTCCTTTCCTTCTTGAAAAGAACTTGCATTCTTTCTTTTACTCAGATGAATAGACTTCTCTTTGAAAACTGGCTTTATATATTCTTGTTTGTGTCTTTAAAGGAGGTAGATGCTGCACTGCTATGTGTTACCAAAGCTAAACCAGGACCGACCTTTTTTAGAGAGCTTGGTGATAAAGGTAATGAGCACTTTTCATAGTGAAAAGTACATCCTGCTTTTTATCTCATTATATGGTATGAATTAAATGTATTTTTAAAGAAGGTTTCAGGGTTTTGACTTCATTCCCATCTAGCCAGTAGTTGCCTACTTAGCAAAACTGTGTTATGCAAGACAGTGAAGAGGCAGGGCTGGGAATTGAAAGTCTTCTGAGGTGCTGGAAGTCGTGACAGAAATCAGAAAGCCTACTTGGAGAAAAGACCTAAAGGGATGACTTCAGCATAAAATGGACTTTTAAGACTAGTTAATAAGCTGCTGTTTAGCTATATAACTTAAATACATGGAAACTAAGACTAAAAATGAAATTTGTATCTAATTATGTAAAGTGCTATCCTGATTTCAAGCAGCATGGTCTAGTGGAAGATGTCCCTGCCCATGGCAGGGGATCAGAAGTAGGTGATCTTTAAGGTCCCTTTCGACCCAAACCATTCTGTTTCTTTATCTTCAACAGCTCTGTCACCCTTCACAACACTGATGTGCTTCTGTTTCTTTTCACCCAGCTTTTTCACCCTATGTCAGGCTACATAAAGAGAAAACTCTGAGAGCTGGGATGTTGTTTGTTTAACAACAGGGAGCTAAAGAACACCAAATCAACACCTCATTAGCATAAATTAATTGCAGGGGAAAAAAACAAGCAAGAGGGTCAAGGAAACAAATGAGTAATTAACTATTTCACCATAACAAAGACTGAAATCCCCAAACTAATGAGAAAGACCAACAGTGTCTGTTCACAAACTCTGTGTGGTAGAGTTCAGCCTGAATCCCTTGTCCCATGGATGGTTCTGGAAAATAAAGCTGCCTTTGCACTGCTGCAGTTCCTTGGCAGACATGAGCACAGCAGATTTCTGGCCATGGCTGGCAGCTTGTGCCAAGAGAGCAGCCCTTGATCTGAGCGTACAGTGTTTTGCCTGCCCTTTGGCCTTATGGCTTATTCTGCCTATGGTTCGTTTCTTACATCATTCTGCCAGTGTGGGCAGCTCTTCAGCCAGGTGCCTTGCAAGCTTCAGCAGCCCTGAAACATATCTGCACAGAGTTGAACCTTTTTATCCTATCTTAGAGAAGGATGGATTTTGTATTAAATAATTATTCCTGCCTTTTCAAATTAATAGCCATCATGTGCTTTCCCAGGATTGTGTTTAAAGGATTCCCAGTCATTAATTCTTGGGTGTTTTTTATTCTATCCCTCATTTTGTAGAGCCTTTCTTTTTCTTGTGGCTGACACTGCAAATCCCCAAAGCATTCTGCCTGGGAAAACCAGGAGTCCACCAACAGAAAGTGAAAACGTAGCAAATCAGCACAGCTTCCTTTTATGGCACTCCTGCCAGCTGACTGCTTGGCAAAAAGTGGGCCTGTTGATAAGCTCAGACTAGCGTCTTTTGCATTCTGGACAAGGCATTGATCTCCCCTTGATTAGGTTGGCATACCCTGTCCTTCAGAGGTCAGGAATGACTTTGAGACAATGCAGGAATATTCATTGCTGTCATCCGTATGTCTCCACAGCACATGGAGTTTTTACAGTATTCGGTCATGATGCCTCTTTAGTGACTTTGATACTTTGAGATGTATTATTGTTACATTTTTAAAATGTAAATATTTATTAATTAATACTGCTTTTACAAGTACCAGAATGACCCTACACCTGTTCCACTGTTTAGCTGAGTTTGTTTTAACTACCTTTAAATTGTTATTTAAATATCAAGTAGGGGGAAACTGTCAGCAGTCCAGTTTATAAAATGTAATGCTAGGGAATTCTGCCTTCTAGTGGGCAGTTTTAAAATTTATGTCATATTTTGTAGGTATGCTTTTGATTTGTTCAGTGATAAAAATATTGTACTGTCAGCATTTGCTATCAAGTTTGAGGGTAGAGATTTCTAGGGAGGCAGGGAGGGTTCATTTAGTGTTAGAAAATGACAGTATTTTGCCGATGCTAACTGCACATGTTAGCAGCACATTGGCTGCAGGTATGCTGAGTCATTCAGTTGTATGGGAAGCTTTAATTGTTTAAATTTCATTTGGACATGAATATGATTTTCAGGGTTTGGTTTTGTTATTTGAGGGGTTTTTAATTTGTTGCATTGCATCTTTTAATTTGAGTAACTTTGTAGTGACTCCTGTGGAATGAAAATAAAATTACCAAGATATTTAATTTTATGGATAAGGTAAATTGGCTATTCACCTCAGGTAGTAAAGTGACAATAAAATCAAAATAAGACTTTTAATGGAAATCAGTACACAAGTTAAAAAAATTCTTATCTCAAGTTATTTTAGTGTGATCAGTCTGCCAGAAAATGTCAGGCAAGCAGTGGGTTTGCTTTAAGACACTGAAATGGGTTTTAAAGAACAATGAAGATTTCTTTTTTTTACATATTTTTATTATATTTACTTCTTTACCTATTTTACTGTATCAACTTTTCAGTCAGCTTACAATAAGATGATGAAAACAGAGTCTGTGACTCACCCTGCCATTTCTTGCAAGGCTGTTCTTTCCAGCCCTCTGCAATTTGAGTGAATAGAGCCATCATGCTTCTCCCTTGATACAGTAAGCAGGGTGTTGTCCTTAAATTGGTCGTTTATTTGCATCCTACCATCTCCAGATAAATTTTGCAATCTTTCTGCAAAATTTTATAGGTTACAATGTTTCTTGTCTACCCATATAGCTAAAACTATCCAGGTGTCTGACATTTTCTGTCTCAATTATTACAAGTTTAACAAACATGATTTGCCATCTTAATATCTTAGTATCTTTTAAGATGCTTTGATAAATGTTTTTCTTATATGACTCCTTTGAGTATATAATCTCTTTTTTTGTATCCCAGCACTGGGCTGTCCTTGTTCTGTCTTATATCGCATAAGCTGCTTGTCTTCACCTTCCAGGCCTTCCTTAGACTCTCCCTGTGCATCACATCTGAAGACAGCCAAGAGGCAAACTACCACTCCTCCTTGAAGAGTGATGGTGGCCCTTCAGCGCTTGCTGTTTAAAGTGTCAGGCAGGGATGTTTGTGCTGATACCATTGCAGTCTATGACTAGGTTAGGGTTAAGTTTTCTGTATAGACTTGAAAAGTTCCTGCCTTGTCTTGTCTTCCTTTATATTATTCCTTTAAACATTGTTTTGCTGTGTCACACACACAGAAAAAAAAAAAAAAAAAA
>NDXB01012187.1:219376-237417 GCA_002631895.1 Agapornis roseicollis
AAAAAAAAAAAAAAAACAGCACACCCAACCAAAATTGTAGAAGTTCTTTCTTTTTTGTAGAGATCCTGGACACTTCATCTAGGAACACGATTCCAAGTTTTTCAGCAATGCAAACAGTGATTTACATTCTTGCAATGGCAGGAGCCCTAAAACTTGTAAGCAAAACTTATATCTTTGAGATAAAAGTATTTTTTATTTCCACAAGATTGTACAAGATTGTAGTACTGTGCTGATTTAGGCATGATGCATGCTGGATGATGGGGTAAATAGCCCTATTTCAATGGAGAGGAAAGCTGAGATACGGAACCACAGTGAGTTGTCAACAAGATCAGCATTAGACTAATCTTTAGCTAAAAGATTTTCAGACTCTTGCAATCAGTAATTTAGTATTTCCAAACTCTTGTACTTAAAACTTAGTATTAAGTCACTATCTGAGGTCAAATATAAATGCTGTTGCTTCTGCATTGTAATTTATCAGAAGTTAATTGTTTATCACTGAAGCTTAAGTGGATTCCTTATCTTCAATTAACTAAATATAAATTACAAAAAATAGTTTATCTTTGCGTAGATAGGCATGTTTGAACTTCCATGTTTTAAGCAGCTTCATCATTATACAATGTTTAGCTCACAAGTTAAAAGTAGCTCAGTTATTTTCAAATATGATTTATAAAAAAGCCCTTTACATTTTTTCTCCAAACATTATTCCAGGGCAGATGGTTCAGATTCTGTTGTTTAACCACCCTCATTATGCACTCTCTATCTTTAGCTTGTATGCTCCATTTTGACCCTACCACATCTTCGTGTTTGTTCGGGCTTTTCACTTAAGATGATATTTCAAGCAAAAACACTGGACTTTTCCTTCAAAAGGGAGGAAAAGACTTTCACTTTGTAGAAAGGACATGTTCCTATTTAAGAAAAAAAGGAAAAAAAAAAAAAACAAGATGCCTCCTCTTGGCACATGGCCCAACAGTACTATCAGCACAATCTAGCAGCTAGGCAGCTTTGCTTGTTGCCATGTTCCCCTTGAGAATTAGAGGAAAGCTATTCTCTGCCTTCATGAGCCCGCCAAAGGATGGAGGACTTTGATCTTTGAGGGTAATGTTAGAGTAGTTCTCCTCCCAGGTACTAAATGTGACAAAGCCTTTTAATTTATTTGCCTTTTATAATAACATTGAATGTTTTCAGTGAGAATCCAAAGATTTAGTGTAGGCCTTTTATTAATACCAAATAAACCTTACTTTCTTGATTAGACATGAACATTGATGAATGTCTGGATAGGGAATTTTACCATCAGAGCACTAAAAACAAGTAAAAACATTATTACATAATAACATGGCTTACTTTAATCACTATTTAATATTACGTTGAACTATGTTTTTATGTTTATAAGATACGATCTTTCAAGTCTTGCTGTAAGTATTCTGGGGGGGTTGCAAGTAATTTTTTAACTCTTTTTATTTCANTTAATATTACGTTGAACTATATGTTTTTATGTTTATAAGATACGATCTTTCAAGTCTTGCTGTAAGTATTCTGGGGGGGTTGCAAGTAATTTTTTAACTCTTTTTATTTCAGGGTTGATATCTTATGCAGAGTACCTATTTTTGCTGACAATCCTTACAAGTAAGTATTACGTACAAATTATCAGCTATTAATAGCTTTTCAGTAACTTTTTTTGATATTTTCTAAATTTCTGTGTTACAGGAAAGTGTAAAGAACTATCATATGTAGAATGATAAGGCGTTAATATAAGTGGATATAATTTTGATTGCATAGTGTCATCATTGGTCCATAGCAGTACTTCAAAAATCGTGCTGATCCCTGCTCCATGGGATGAGAGAAGTCTGGCAAGTGACTTTGAGAAAGGAGAGACATTGGTTACAGGACCATATAACAAGGGGAAGAAGAACAGTGGGGGAAGATAAATAATTTGTTTCACAGTAGTTTCAGTCATTTTGGACAATGGGACATTAACAGTATGTCCCATGCATTGGTGTAAAAAGCTATTGTGATGTCTGGAAGGTTCTTGCCTACTATTCATGTGTTCAGATATGCAATGGATAATATACATAAACAGCAGAATTCCACAGTGTCTTTTTGTTCTAGCTTTTAATCCTTTTATTTTCACCTTTTGACTTCATTTCTCCAAGTACTTTGCAGGTATTTCTGCCCCCTCCTTTTCCTCCTTCCTTTTTCTCTATCAGACACTTTTTAAAAAAACTTTTTTGCTTGGTATTTGCTTTATCTGCGAACAGCAGGCATTTTTACTGTGCATGGAAGTGATCTTGGATTATATGGGTTTCCTCACCCGCACTTACTCTGTGCCATGCTTGCCACCTCCCAGTGCTGTTCTGATGAGATGTAGGTGACTCTGGAAAATATTGAGGTTTGAGGTGCATGCAATAAGCATTACTCAGTAAGACCCATAGACTAGTAGTGAGGTAGTTCTCATGCATGTCCATGTAATAGTCTACATGCAGTCTTGTTTTGACTGACTTACATAGGTCTAACATTTTAAGCAAGAAACAAAGCCAGGCATACTCATGGTATCCAGCGGATGGGGAAAGGAGAGAAGGAAGCAGTCACTGTTGCCGCAATAGAATGTAGATGCTTGAGCCTCATCACTTCTGCGGCTGAGAGGTCCAAAACTTACACAAATGGAGAAATTTTCCTTGTTCTACTAACCCACCCTCTCATAGTGTAGCGTGAACAAGTAACATAGGTCTCCAGAGAGTGGAAAGATTATGTCCAGCCTTCACAGATGGTGATCATTGGTACACACATTGGTGCACACTTCTTACACAGTTTAGGTAGCCCTTTTACAGTTTGTCATCTCCTAGAACTGCATTAGTTCCTACTGCATTGCATGAAGGGTATGTGCATTAGAATAACATATTTAACATACAAATATATTCTATCACCAGTAGTGACTCTCCAGTCCTACACGCAACTCAAACATGAGTTATACCATGTGTTCAAGTGGTTTCCTTAAATCATAAATAATTTGGGCCTAGCCCAGTTAGAAAGTAAATTTTAAAATATTTGCTGCAACTCAAAAAAGAAGAGATTTTTTTTTTTAAATGACAACCACAACAGCCACATTGTAACTACAGAAGAATACCTTACGTAAAGTTGCAGTAATAGGTGCCAAAGATTCTATTTCTTTAAAAATCAATGGCAGCTTAAAGTAAATTCATGCTGATTTGCTGGCTGAAGCGATTACAAAATTGAACCAATATAAGAGCAAGGTATTCCACTTCTCCAGACAATCAGGCAACATTATTTTTCACAGGATTTACATAGGAATGTATTGAACAGCAAAAACAAAGGCACATTTTGATGCAGGATAAAAATGCGGTGGTCAGTGTTGCTGCTTTGGTTACACAGGGAGTTATCATACAGATCAGTTTGAAAGCAAATGTCAACACGTGTTAGTGCCTCTGTCTTAACCTAACAAGTATCCCATGTCAGTCAGTCCCCATTTACACAACCTGTCTCTCTCACTACTGAGAATTAATTTGAGATTTCTTAAAACAGCCATTAATATTTAAGTGACTTCTTCTAAGTCACCAACAGAGCAATACGGAAACGGGAAGTGGAGCCAGGTTTCCAGGGTCCTGGTTCCAGGACACTACTGACCAGCCTGTGCTGCCTGTCATACAAAAGCACTGTCTGTAACTCTGAATTTGAAAATGTAATTTTGCAGCAAAGGTCATAGTTTGCCCTCTGTGATCCCCTTTTTTCCATGTGCCTTGTATTATTACTATCTTTTTTCTTCCAGTGCTGTACTGAATTTGATTTCCACCAATTGGTTCATGGAGCTTCTGGTAAAGATCTGCCTGTTGAAGGAGCCCAGGAACTGAACTTGTCTCTTTTACTCAAAGTTTCATTTCAATTAGCCAGTCACACAAGTTGACAGGGTGGTCAACATAGAAATAGTTGGAGGGGAAGCACTTAAGTCTAACCTGCACTCACAGTCAAGATGAAGCTCTTCTCTTCAGATTTTGGAATTTTGCCTGATTCTAATTAAATACAAATATATCTGAGGTAGTCTTTGAACTGTGCTTATTTTTTGAGCGCATACCTTTAGGGTTACATCATGTCAGATAAGTATGTCATCTCTGAACAGTAAAAGCAGCTTTAGGTCCTATATTTTCAGTAACAGCTCTCTTATCTGAAAATTGCAACACAGATGGTATGAATTACTATTAAATACATCAATTACTTTTATTCTCTAAATATGCTCTAGGATATGCTCGTCTTGCTTTTGTACTAGTAATGCAAATTTAGTGTATGGCATTTCCATGGAAAGGAAGCCAGTTTGGAGTATTACAACCCAGTTGCCAGGGAAGAGATCTGCTCTGCAAATTGCAAGGGTATTTATGAAATATCCCTGCATGACAGGGTTGCTCCACAGAGAGCTTCAGTTGGCTGATGAAGATGTAGTTGCATCAAAAATGAAAAAGTGCTACTTAATTTAACCATCTTGTTATCGCTTAAAAGGAATGGGATATTTCTTTAACTTGTTTGCTCTGCACAGAGATTCCCTTACAAAAAAAGAAAACAAAAAAAACCCTCAAGACTTACAACTTTACAGGATGGAGCTGGAAGAATATATTTCCAAAAGAAAAACTGCAAAGGCATTAGAGTTTTTTAGAGATACTGCTTCACTACCCTCATGAGTCCAACGTTATTCTTGGAAACATGAATATAGTCTAGAGACAATAAGTCCGTGGCTTTCATATTAATGCATGACTTGACTGGGTTGTGGAATTAATTCACCTGCTACCAGAAATTGCTGGGATAAGTGCTTGCTACTGTAGTGAACTGTAACTACATCTCAGCAGCATGCTGCGCCTGTGTGGGCTTGCTAATGAGTGAGTTCACCTCCTATAAGCAAAGCAAGATCAGGAAACTGTGGGAAGGAGCTCAAAACACACTGTGTTTTTATAGTGCCTGCAAGACTCAGAACTCATTACATTTTTGTGTTGAAAAGAAACATCCATTTGGTGAAGGAAATGCAGGGTAAAATTGTATCAAATTCCTGGGAAAAAAATTAGCTTGATGGGAGTCATACAAAACATGCTTTTGTCCAAAAAGACCAGAAAGAGTGGTTTACTACATCTCAGTAACATTTGAGTACATTTAGGGAGGAAGGCGAAGGGAAGATAAAAAAGGCCTGGGGCTAACACAGCAGGAGCAGGAGCCGACAGAGCTGGCCACGATTACAAGATTGGTCTGTTTGCTGGGGAAGACTAGAAAAGACTATAGTTACTGGCATACAGTAATGCATGGAAGAACTACCTGAGGGGTACACTAGCTCTTTCAGGCAGTTTGGGAATAATTATTGGTTTCTCAAAGCACTTTCCAGTCTTCTCACCTGAAAACGAGCTCTAATAAACAAGGCAGAGCTCAACTTCAGAAGTGATGTGGGATTAAGGAGACATCTATAGGAGATATGTAAAACCAGGGTAGGGCATTCAACATTTTTACAGTCATTTGTGATCAGATGGATATTTATGGTTGCACTTAGGCACTGTTGGAATTTCTTGCTTTGCCATTGCATTAATTATCCCTTGAAAGGGTAGTAAAAAGGTGTTCAAAAAAGTTTGGTTATATTAGAGGAGGTATATATGATTTACTGGAAATTTCATATACATGCAGAACAATGGAAAACTAAACCATAGGCCATATTCCTTTTGCATTAAATATTTAAGTACCAGTGTAAGAGTGAATGTGTGTGTATTTACAATAAAGTTCTTTTGCAATTTATTGCAGAACCCCAGACTGGATTTCAGATTGCCTTTAAAATGTTGGATACAGATGGCAATGAACAAGTTGAAAAGAAAGAATTCTTTAAGGTATGTGTATTTATATGCATATGAATTTTATAAATGAAGATTCAATGAAATCTTCAAGCCTATTTCTCAGTTCAGTCTATGGTCACATACTTACAAAAATACTGTATAGGAAAGAAGCACCTACTGAAGCATTGCTGAAGTACTTATCATACTTGAATCCACTTTTATAAATGTTACCTTTGACTTTTATCTAAAACTCTGTTATTGGGGAAGTAGCAGTTGGTGTACACCAATTAATCCAGTGATTAATATGGGAATATGAATAATCAACTGGAAAAGTATTTTATTTTCTAGATATTTTGATTTTATTTTTTTCTAATTTACCATCCTCTCTTTATTCTTACTGTTTGCTGTTGCACGGTTTTTTTACCAGTTCATACTTTGGAGAGTAACAGCAGTTTTTACCCTACTTTGTGTAAAATATAGGGCGGAAAGCCAGATGCTTAAAAAACAAAGAAAATCTTGTTCTGATGTGTTAAAGAAGAATAGGGGTAATGATACAGCTTATTCAACTTTTAAGTATTTAACAGGAGACTGTTAATTAAATACTTCTTGTCAAAAGTCAAATGCAAAATTAACAAATGTAATTTCTAATAGACTGCCTCAGCTTAATTCAGATCCTCGTTCAGGAGGTGACTAGAGAGACAATTTTATTAGAAGTTGAAATGGCTACTAGAAATCAAATTCCTTTCTTTCCCTAGGATAAAGTTAAAGATGATCACTAATGCAACAACTCTGGAGAAACATAGAATCTAAAATTTCTAAAGATGCACCAATAGAGAAATTACCAAGAATTTAAGTGTACTTTCATAACCTTAAACTCTGACTAAATGATGCAGTTGCTGTTAGCATGTTTTGCACTGCTAGCCATTTTTTAGCAAATTGTCTTTTAGCAAGATTACAATCGATACATTTTAAAATATTGTAAAAATGCTTTCAGGCACAGTAGTACTACTTGAAAATAGTACCTGAAATTAGACCATTTCCCAAGAGAGTGTTCCCAGAAGCCCCTAACTGAGCCTGCAGATATCCTGCCCTTGTTTGTTGCTGCACAAAATCTTTTAAGCTGGAAGAATTTTCTCTGTTTAAATGTTAATTATTCTGATGCTTGAAAGAGATCAAATTCTAGCCAAAGCCATTATTTTTAACCTGCTGAACATGGTACAGTCCTAGTGAACTATTATCAGAGTAGCTGTGCCCTGATCACTGTTATGGGTGTATTGTTCATGTACAAAGTATTACCGGGGAAAGAAGTTCATGAACACAAGTGAATATATTCAGCCTGTGGTGCCTCTGCACCACAATGCCATGCTAGCAGTACTTCCTTTAAACTGGTATTGTGTCAGTTAAGCAAATAAGGAGACTCTTGCAGAAATACAGCACAGCTCTCTTGGGGAGGTGTGAAGTATGTCATATATTTAATATCCATTACCCGTTTCATGTAACTCTAATTGAATAAGCCAGTATGAACAAGTAGTCATCAAAGCTGGAGGTGAAAACATTATACAAATCATTAAAAATAATTTGATTTCCATAGAGGCCGTCAAGTTAAATTAAGATTATTTTAGTTAGATAGATTGTTACTTTGGGCTGTATTGATTAATATAGGGTGGTAAAAAAAAAAACTTATAAATTGCTGTGTCAACTTGTAAGAATCATCAAAGAAGTCCCACAGGATGCAAGCTGGTTAAAAGATGAGGTTTCTTACATGACTGTATACTTAACATTTATAAATAGTGACTATTTTAAAGTAAAACTTGATTTTTATAGATTAGGCTTAAAAATAGAATTTTTGAAACATAAGGACGGCCAGGTTGGGTGGAGTCTTGGGTGACATGGTTTATTGTGTGATGTCCCAACCCATGGCAGGGGCATTGGAACTAGGTGATCTTAAGGTCCTTTCCATCCCTAACTATTCTATGATTCTAACCTGGAAAAATGTATGTGCATTAGTCTCTGTATATCCTAGTTATAGGATGCTGCTGTATATCTAACAAGTTAGTAGGTTGTTTGGATAATCTATCTGTCTTGGATTTAGCAGTGGCAGTCATCTTTTCCTTCTTCATAATAACTGGTGCAGGACTATGTTTTTGAGTTTCAGCCTGGGAACAAAACTGATAGCAGGGATGTTTTTAGTTACTGCTCAAATGTTTAGTCTGACCAAGGACTTTGTGAGCCTCATGCTCTGCCAGGGAGGAGGGGAGACCTGGAGGAAGCAGGGACAGGACACCTGACTCAAACTGACCAAAGGGGTATTCCATATCATAGCACGTCATGCCCAGGATGTAACTGAGAGTTACCCGGAAGGGCTAGTGCTCTGTGGGATTGGAGGAGGTATTCGGTTGGTGCTCAGTGGGGATGGGGTGTGGTGAGTTGTCTGTGGGTGATTGATAAGGTGCTGTATTCTCCTCCCTTGTTATTTCCTTTATCATTATTATTATTGGTGGTAGCAGTAGTGATTTGTGTTATACCTTAGCTACTAAACTGTTCTTATCTCAACCTGTGGGAGTTGCATTCTTTTGACTCTCCTCCCCATCCCTCTGGAAGCAGGGGAAAGCAAGAAAGGGGGGGTTGAGTGAGTGAACGAGCTGCGTGGCTGGGTTTAAACCATGACACTGTCACATATCCCAGTTGGCATCTCAGGAAATTTATCTGAACTACTTTTTTTAATATATATATAAAATATATATATATTCAAAACTATTGGGAATGAAGTTATGGCAGCGCTGATGCCACATATAAGAGCTGTGTGATTTAAACTTTGTAGACTATTCTATTCTATAACTGTCTTTATACACTTGTCCTGGACAGCAGTTACCACAAAAAACTTGCAAAGGTTCATCTAGGGCTGAACGAAGCAGCACCTGCCACTGCCAGCAGTTGTGGTGGTTTGGTACAGAATAGCCCTTGCGGTCATGAAGCATTCACAAGCACTGATCCTCCTCAGACAACTGGAAGATGTAAAATCACCTTTTTTTTTTTTTTTTTTTTAAAAATGACACAGCCTTTCTGACAGCTCTTGTCTTCTGCAGAAAAGATTGCTTCTTAGTATGTCTTTAGCAAAGAGGCATCAGTTATGCATAATAGGTCTCGTTATCTTTGAATTAGCCAAATTAGCCATTAGTATNTTTTTTGTAAGAATGACACAGCCTTTCTGACAGCTCTTGTCTTCTGCAGAAAAGATTGCTTCTTAGTATGTCTTTAGCAAAGAGGCATCAGTTATGCATAATAGGTCTCATTATCTTTGAATTAGCCAAATTAGCCATTAGTATCTTGAGTGATGAACAGATATAAATATTAAATACAGATAAATGTTACATAGAACAGTTGTATTGAAGTCCAATTCTCAAGGGCAGAATTATTCTCCCTGTTGCTGTATTGTGCTGGCAAAAATCTTCAAACTACTGGAAATAGTATCAAGTTTCATAAGGATTTATATGCTATGTAAGAAAACAATAAACTAAATCTTCCAGAACACTTGTGAAGAAGAACGATACCGTGTGTCTGTGCTCTTTAGTAGTCTCTGCAGATTTTTTTAAGAGTCCTTTAAAAATAAAATCCAGAATTGGAAAAAGAAGAGAGGCATATTTCTCTCTTGTTGGGAAAGTATTTGCAGTTGCATTTCTTGTGTGTGAGCAAAAGATAGACTTTCCAGGTAAGAAAAAATGTAATATTTCTATAAAGCACTTGCATTTTTATCCAGAGCTCTATATTGATATTTTGCTGTGAGGAAAATCATAATGCTTTTAATGTACTAGTACATTGTACTCCAGGTGTTCAAAAATAAAAAGAATTTGGAGAAACTTGGAAGAACTAATACTGTTTAATTCTCTTTCTTAGTGTATTTATTTTGATAAATACTATGCAGGCACATTCAAAAATAATAATAGAAAGTAGCTATCCTCCAGAACTCAAAATCTGAGGCTTATGAAAAAAACAGAACAGGTGAAGTAGTCAATAATAGAAGGCCAAAAGAAAATCTTTAGCAACATGAACAGTTGGTGGTTTTTTTCCTGCTTACTGCTTTACAAGCCCATCTTGCTTCTCTAAACAACATTAAAACAAAAAAGAGGCCCTAAGGAGAGATTTGAAAACCCCATAGAATAATGCCTATGCAAATTTGGTCATGGATTTTTTTCCCAGTTTTAATCAGCAGAGTGAGGAATCACTCAGAAATGTTTGAGAAGCAAACCAGAAACTTTGAAAACCCTGAGCCTTAAAAGCATCTTTCCTAAAGTCTCCAAATCGAGAGTGATTGTTGTATGTCCATATCTATACCTGAAATGTAGTAAGTCCCTTGTTTTTTTCATTTTTGCTGTCCTTTTGAGGATTCATGCTAAGGTCTGTGAAAGGTAGGTGTACCTTGTGCTGTTTTGAATCACTCATTCTTGGGGCAGTGTTGACCTTTCAAGCTAAAATGCATTAGAGGAAACCTTTCAGCTGAGTTATACTTGAGGTGCTGCAAATTAATGCACTTTTTGTATTACCTTTAAGCTCTACTTGGGACAGAGTCATTTCAGTACTTAGCCAACATTCAAAATTCATTTATTTGTGGGGTGGAGGGAAAACTCAAACCATGTTCTGCATAATGACAGTTCTGAAAATACATTTGCTTATGTAATTAAATTGTTCTCTGTTATTAGTTGTACCTGAATTGAACAGGTATGTTTTTCGTGTCTAGAAGAGCATGTCTGTAGCAGGACTATGTAAAGCTGTCTAGGAGGACAGCATAAAAATTCACAGGATAATTTTTATTCCTGAAATGACCCCTTTATGTTACACCCCTGAGTTTCAAAATCATCTGGAGTGATCAAAGGGCTTCTAGTGCAATAAAGTATCCTCTAAAAAGAGTGCATGGTGGCCTACAAGAGATATGTTTGTATGCTCTGCTTGGTTTTATTAACCACAGTAGGTAAGACATACCTAGGAGAAAATGTGTCTGAATAGGAAAACATCCTTAACTATGCAAATATTTTGTCATGAGCCTTGTGGAAACATAATGACTTTGTAATTAAGAAAAGGTGAAATTAATGCAAGTTTCTGATAAAGAAGAGATGTATAAGACCAAATTTGTAATTTTCCTGTGGTTGGTTTTTTTTCATGTTTTAACAAATACAGCTACAGAGAATCATTGGGAAGGAAGATGATTTGAAAACAGTTGGAGATGAAACAATATTTCAGGTATGAAATAGAGATATATTTTTCTTTATACAAGCATTGTCATATTTCCCATGAACTTTGTTATTTTTTTCAGAATTTTTAGGTAAGCATATAAGCATCAGGGTCAGTGCTTTAATTAAATGATAGTGCATGATTAATCAGCTACTTTCTAACTGGGAAAAAAATGTCACTTCTGAGTCTCCCGATGAAATGCATGGAATTTATGTATTTCATTACTGTGTAGTAATCCCCCACTCCATTATTTAGCTTCTGTAAGCATCTGCTTCAATGTAACTCTCTTCTGTTTATGAAGAACTGAGAAAAAAAACCTCTGTATTGCCAGATGACAAAATACGGGTTTCCAAATAGATCTTGATACTTTAAACTTACCTAAGTGCTGCTGTTGCAGTGATATCAGCTTATTCTGAGTTGGTTTGAAATGTAATTATGTCATTGAGGTGACAAAGGGAAGGATTACTTTAGTTAGGTCTGCTTCCAGAAACAAATGTCATAGATGCAGACCAGAAGAAACAGTATTCAAGAATGATCTTCCAACTAGGTTAGAAGTTTCACTGAATTGAAGACCATTAGCAAACGGCAAATATATCTCATCAGTGAAAGGAGCAGGTTTAAGGTTACCTGCTCTCTTTTGGCTGTTTTCCCCTGAATCCTGGCACTGCAGCCTACCTTCTTCCCAGATAGGGTCTTTGCCATTTCCCATCTCTTCATCAGTCTGTAGTCAGCACAGAGATGAGGAACTCTGAAAAATTAGGCATAAGGCAGTGACTGCTCATCTTGGTAGCATTCAGTAAGGAATTTATTACTTATAAACCTGTCATGCATCAGCGGTCTATAAAGAGTTGGTTTAGTTCATGTTCTTTGCTTTTTCACCTGCCTGGGGAGAAAAAAAAGGAAGTGGCACTATTCTAACACCTTTGATATTTACTAGGCATTAACAAAACTTTCTCCTGATGCATAATGGTTTTGTTCCCTCAATATGTATCCAGAGTTCAGTTAAAAATTGTTTGACTGACTAACAACCATCTCCTTTCTTGAATCTTTTCATCAGTCACCAGATTAAAATAGCTAGGATTAATAGGGTTGTCTGCTCCTCAAAACCTATTTCAATTGAGACTTAACTGCCATGACAGTGAAAGAAAAAGGATCTTTATTCTGCATGAATGCACAGCTATAGTATAAAATTTCCAGAGAAACTTTTGATATAGTTTGACAGATTTAGTTATAGACACATAAGCTTATTGGAAGCTAATTAAATACCTGAGCTGGAATGTCTCTATTTTGTTTCCTGCCTTGCTTTAAATTTTGCCTTCAGAATTCTCCATTGAGAAAAATCTGAAGTTATTGTAAGCAGAAAAATAAAATACAGTTTTTTAGCAAATTATAAATGGAGTTACAGTATGTTGAAAAGAGGAATTAAATAGCTTCAGGGAGTACAGCTATCTTGAAAATCTTCTGGTCTCCATATTTCTACTTGGCAAAATCCAAATTATTGCTTTTCTTCTAAGTTTTATTTTCTTTCCTGTTTGTCTCTCACAACAGAAGTTGATCATAAGCAGTGAATCTAACTATAGGATATAGTCAGAGCATATGGTTTTACCCTTTATTTTTAATAATTTTGGCATTATAATAACTATAGTATTACTTTCAAACAAAGCAGATAAAGCATAAAAACATAGGGTTTAAATTGGCTATGTTCTTTGAAAGCTGAGATACAGCAACAGAAGTTTGATGTTTGGGGTAACTCTTTATTTCCACAACACTTTCACAATGTGCATATGAGTTTGCTGGTTTTTCAAAGTGATCACAGTTTCTGATACCAGATTGAATATGTCACTGATTTATGAAAACAAGGTTTAAATGGTAGTCTGCAACTTCATTTAACTGGCAGGTATATCCAGGTGTGTTCCCTGTACAGTGTGTAGGTGGAGGTCCCAGTCATTCTTTTACTTAATACTCATTGACTTATTGTCTCTCAAGGAAAAGAAAAAGCAGTTACTTTGCTGTGCTCCCAGGGTGCTTGTATTTCTTCCCCTTTTACTGAGACTTTGACTTACACATCTAAAATTGAAAATTTCACCACCTAGTAATGGCCCTTGCATTGGATTGCAATGGATTTGGTTATCCAAATAATATATTTCAGTTGAGGGGTTTTCTTTTTCTGATACTATAATTGATGCTGGAAAAAAAAGCCAGAAGAAAATCTGTCCTGCCTTAACTGGCCCCATCTTTTGGGAAGTTCCTTGCTGACTTTTGCAGAGCAGGCGATCTGATTTACTCATAGCACAAGCATGCAGACAGTGAAGGAGAGATGTAGGCAGAATTACAAGGCTGGTTCTAGAGAGACTGGAGAAAATGGCGCTGAAATCAACAGATGCAGTGACTATGTCGCCTCACCCCTTTTCCTCATAGGAAAGAAATGCGTTCCTCATTTCTCAAAGTAAATGCAGCATCTAGCTTCCTAGCAGAACTATTCTGCTTCATTATGAGACACCCAGCTGAGCATTTGAGCATGCTTCTCAGAAGAGAGGCAAATTCCTTGCCTGGAAGTGATGTAGTGTTAGAGGAAGGTGAACCACCTAGAGAAGTTGGGTGTATTCTGAAAAAGGTGTTGCCCAGTAAACAGCACCAGTTGCTTTTGTTACCACCCTGAGTTCCTTGAAAGGGTGCTCTAATAATGTCAAGTGCATTTGTGTTCTGATAGTGAAAACAATGGTAATGGCTTGCAGGTATTTACTGCACAGCCCACTTGTCTAGATCAGGGATTTTCAATTTAGAGTAATGAGTTATCAAGTAGTATGAGTACCTCTTATTTAATATGCCTTGTGTAATGGCTAAACTTCAGAAATTAATTTTAGCTATTGTTAGGAGAGGGATGACAATACAAAACGTTCTGTATTTGTTCTTGAAATGGAATTCATGTTGGGAAATAATATGTGCATTGTGTCATTTCCAAATGGTTAAACATACACTTCTAGATTCCATAATGAACAGATTTTCATATGAAGTATTTCATTTACATGGGTTTTTTTCAGTCATTTAACTAGTACTTGGGGACACAGCTATTAATCTCTTTCAAACAGAAAGATTTTGAACTCAAATTTTGTCTTGTCTATAGCAGTATACTTTTAGACTCACAACTTAGCTGGTCAGCACAAGGTTTTACACTTGGACCTTCAGACAATGCAGCACTGCAATGCATCTCCTTAGCCACAGCGATTCTGCAGGCCATTGTAAGCTGCCCACTGATCCCTAGAATTTCTAGAGAGTTTAAAGTTTTCTACCTATAGCTTCACAGTCTGCAAAGCCTACCTATAGCTTCACAGTCTGCAAAGCCCTGGGCGTGGAATAACTAAAGACTGCCTGAACTGAACAGAGTAATACGGTGGTTGAGAGCTATACTCTTCCAGTGCAGTAACACTGTGTATCAGGGAGCAGCACATCGGATTTTGCAAGAATCTGGTCCAAGACTAAAATAAATATCCTTTCCCCAAAAGAGTGTGTCATTAATCTTGTCACCTCTCAGTTCAGATGGAATGCACATTTAACCTATCTTCTCCAACATAAATGTGTGTTTCATATCAGCAGATTAACATTGAATTTTTTGGAAAGCTTTTCAGATATGTTAAATCAAGGAGCAGTGCAGTATTCCTACATGTCTCAAAGGAAGCTCTCCAACCATGTGAACCCCATAAAGATTCAAGTCTTGTGGCATCAAAATACTAGGCTATTAAAAAACTGCAGGGTCACTGTTTACCTCACGGACAAGGAAATTATTTTTCTGGGTGATCTGATGATATTATAACCTCAAGAGAGACAAACAAACATACTTACTCATATCTTTTTAGATACCTGTTCTGCAAGTACATTGAATTTGGCTTGGATATCAAGTTTCTTCCACAAGGAATTCATCTGGTCACAGTAGCAGTGCATTCTGTTGCACAGATATGTGAGGCAAGGCTACTGCTTTAATCTCTGCTACTTAAACTGGTCTGAAGCAATTTGAATCATACAGAGAAGCCAGATAGCAGTGTGGGCTCCTAAAAGGCCAGGGAAGACAACATGATTTGGGCCTTGCACTAACAGCTTTAGTCTTTAAATCAAAACAGAAATATTCTTGGTCATTAATCTCTGAAGGCTTTTAAAATTAATTGGAATAAGATGGAAATGGTGCATGTAATCTTACTCATTTGGCATTTTGGGATTACTGAGACTTGGGATGCCAGCCTGAATGTGGACTACCTGGGGACGTGTTCAAACAGCTGCATGGGGGAACTGGTCACAGTCCACAAGTCAGTTTTAGGACCCAGAGCAAGGAGGTTGACACATGCTGAGGATGGGTGTGTGTGGCCTTTGGGGCCAAGTCCACTTTAACCAAAAGAGTGTGCTTTAAAGAACACACCTCCTGGGGGGTGCCTTGTAACAGATGCCCTATTTTTGGTGGAAATCAATATTTATAAAGTATGGCATGACAGGAAGGCAGGGCCTGAATTCTTGAGAGGGGCTGTCGCCAATTGTGTAATGGAAGCTGCTTTACCCAGCGCCAGTAGTGCATGGGTCAGGCAGTCTCAGGCTTCACAGTGCAACAGTGCCATTCCCTGACTGCATGATGCAGTTAGCCTCCTGGCGACAAGACTAGTTTCAGCCTCTTCCTCTTTTCGCATAAAGTATCTCCTGCAGCATCTACTCCCAAATTAGCCTTAGCCCATTTGACTGGAAACTGTTTTTACTCTGTACTTCCTTATGAATTGGTGCAAAACTGTGGGTGATGCACTGAAAGCTGGGAAGGTCCATGAAGTCACATTTTCTTCATTGCTGAAGGCACTAATGAAACAGCATAGCAATTCCATGGTATTAGTTGTTATTAAAAAACAACTAATCCCTGGTAATTGGAATTATATATGTTGTCGAATGCTGGATATAGGCTGTTTATTGTTTAGAAAATACTCCATTGGATGTCTTAGATAGTGTCTGCTATATCCTCTGTAGAAAAACATTATGCACATTTTAGCCCTCCTGTATTAGACTTGATGTATTCTTGAATCCTACCTAGTAAGAAAGTGCCTTGCAAAACATTAAAAATTTTAGTACAAATTTACATTATTAATGCGAATTTAATCATTTGCATGATTAAAGCCAATTCATTGTAAAACGGTAAATTGTTTCAATCTGGGGCCTACTTAAGGCTGTCTGGGCTTTGCCAAAAAACACTGCCTTTGAGATCTGGATCTCCTTCCTCATACCACTAGCCTGCCTTTTTACAGTTCTTTTGAATGGTTATACCTGGTAGGATTAATGTCATAATGGGTACTTCTTTTAAACCTTCATCCCAGAAATGAGTTGTAGGAATAGCCCAACATCTTGAAGGCTCTCAAAATGGCAGAGAACTTGATGCTCTTGCACTTTTTGAGGCTAGACTGCTTGGATTGAAGCCTAGGTTGCTTTCAGCTATAGAAGCCTGGCATGATGTGTTGATTGACCTAGCAGCTAAACAACAAAGTGCATGTCAGAGAAATGGACTCAGAAAAATTTCCAAATATTTAGACTTACCTTTGTAAAGATTTGGGACACTGCTAGCAGGCAGAAACTAAGATACTGCTCTCCTTGACCCTCCTCTGTTTTCATAGAATCATAGAATAGTTAGGGTTGGAAAGGACCTTAAGATCATGTAGTTCCAACCCCCATGCCATAAGCAGAGACACCTCACACTAAACCATGTCACCCAAGGCTTCGTCCAACATGGCCTTGAACACTACCAGGGATGGAGCACTCACAACCTCCCTGGGCAACCCATTCCAGTGCCTCACCACCCTAACAGAAAAGAATTTTTTCCTTATATCCAATCTAAACCTCTCCTGTTTAAGTTTGAATCCGTTACCCCTTGTCTTATCACTACAGTCCCTAATGAAGAGTCCCTCCCCAGCATCCCTATAGGCCCCCTTCAGATACTGGAAGGCTGCTATGAGGTCTCTACGCGGCCTTCTCCAGGCTGGACAGCCCCAGCTCTCTCAGCCTGTCTTCGTATGGGAGATGCTCCAGTCCCCCGATCATCTTCATGGCCCTCCTCTGGACTTGTTCCAACAGTTCCATGTCCTTTTTATGTTGAGGACACCAGAACTGCACACAATGCTCCAGGTGAGGTCTCACGAGAGCAGAGTAGAGCGGCAGGATCACCTCCTTCGACCTGCTGGTCACACTGCTTTTGATGCAGGCCAGGATACGGTTGGCTTTCTGGGATGACAGTGCACACTGAAGCTGGCTCATGTTCATTTTCTCATCAACCACCACCCCCAAGTCCTTCTCTGTAGGGCTGCTCCGAATCTCTTCTTTGCCCAACCTGTAGCTGTGCCTGGGATTCACTCTCCTTCTATCTTAACAACAACAACAACAAAAAAAATCACTCCAAAATATGCATTATTTGTACAATTTCTATTGAAACAAGACATTGCACAGCAAATACCATCTCCCAGGAAGCAAGTAAGAGAACAAGGAATGTATTACAGATTTTAATCATGATGAATACTTTTCAGTCATGCCTCAGGCAAATCCTGCAAGGAGGGATGGTAAGAATCTAGAGACAGTAAGTCTATTAACATTTCAGATGAGTTTTAAAAATCAGTCAGGTACATTATTCCAAAAAACCTGTCTCACTGTACGATAAGTTTTTTCTCAGTGGCACTTGTTGCTACTTGCTGCAGTATCAGGTCCTGGATGTCAAAAGCTAAGTGGGGAGCTACAGGATTAGGTAGATCTGTGCCTGTGACTCAGTGTTTGAAGCATCAGGCTCCTATGTTAGTCTGTGTAATGTAATAAGGAAGTAAATTTTGTGTTATCTGATATTGCTTAAAAGGGAATAATGGCATAATTCAGCAGTTCGTGGTGCTTTTGAAAAGTGTATGAGGTGTTAACATTACTGTAGGAAAATAAGCCTATGTTTGTAATATGTGCACACATGTTCATGCCACTTGTGTGGCATCAGAGCTTGGTCTTTGAGATTCTTTG